>PVKN010008793.1:0-24611 GCA_004027915.1 Capromys pilorides | reverse complement strand
AGTTCTTTATAAATTCTAGAAAGAAGACCTTTGTCTGAATACTTACTAGTTAAAATCTTTTCAAAATTTGTGGGTTGTCTTTTCACTCTGTTGGTAATTTCTTTTCATGTGAAAAAACTTCTCAGTCTCTGTTATATTTATTTAAGTTTGTAAATAGTTTTTTTACAATGTGCAATCTATATCTCATGCCATGTATTCATTTCAGAAATATTTCTCTAAAATTCAGTCTATATCTTATATCTTTCACATTTTAATTTGTCCAGAATTTTTAATATGCTACATAATTATTAATTTTCAATAGTTAATGAGAAAAACAAATAAACAAAAAACAATTGGGGGCCTGATAGTTCAGCGGACTGAAGCACCTGCTTAGGCAGAATGCAGCGGCGAGGGTTCAATCCCAGCGAGCCGTGCTGGCCCCACCTGCAGGGCATGCTGAGACAGCAATGGAGACTGGATGTGGTGGGGTGCACCTGGAATCCCAGCACTTGGGAAGCTGAAAACATGGGAATCACTACAAGTCCGATCTATGTAGTGAGACCCTGTAGAACCTGTCCTAAATACAGAAACAGACAAAAATCTAATATTATATCCTCATTTTTCTTCTCAAAGACAGATTTCATTCATTTTTTTCCACTACTAAATCTCACACCCAGGGCTGGAGAGAGAGCTCGGCTGTTTAAGTGCCTGCTGGGCAAGCACAAGGACCCAGGTTTGATCCCTGGTACCGAATGCTATGCTGGCTCCAGAACCCCGGGTGCGCTGTGCTGGCCACTGAAACTGAGTGTGATGGTGCATGGCTGTAATCCCAGTGCTGGGGAGGCTGAGACAGGACGGTCACTACAAATCCAGGCAGTGTAGTGAGGCGCTGTTATAAATAAATACATAAATGATTAGATGATTTTTTTTTAATTAAATCTCATACCCGGGGTGCCAGAACCAGGCATGGCAGATAAGCAACCATACCCACAGTCAGGCCTTCTAGAACACAGCTTCCCAATCCTCACTGGCAGAGCAAGGACACGGGGACTTTGTTAAAATGCAGCCTGGGTTAGAAGGTCTGAAAGAGCCTGAGCATGTACCAAGGCTCCAAGCGAGGTCATGGCCACCATGAGACCACATTCTGAGTGGGGCATCGCCTCCTCCAGCCGTGCACACCAACCGTCACAGCCCAGGCCTTCTTTGTGCCACTCAGTGTGGCCCACGGGCCAGCAACGCTAGTTCTGTGTGGGCACCTGATAGACTGCAGGATTCTCAGGGCACCCCAGACCTGCTGGGTCAGAATCTGATTTTAACTGAGATCCCAGGGACATCCACCAGCCCAGTACGGTTTGAGACAAGCTGGCCCAGGATATTCCAAGTCTCTTCAGAATGACCATTCCAGGGGACAAAACAGATTTGAAGTCCTTGTGCTTTACATGCACAAAAGAAACACCCCAACATGCAAGCTGCTCAGGATAAAATCCTTAATCTTTGTAGTTTTCTCTTTTTTGGGGGGGGGGGGATTGTACCAAGAATTGAACTCAGGACTATGTATTTGCCAGACTACTAAATTATCTCCTCATCCTAAATCCCTAATCTTAAAGCATTTCTTTTTCTTCTTCTTTTGAGAGAGGATCTCACTATGCAATCCAGCTGGCCTCAAACTCAGAGATCCTCCTGCCTCAGCCTCCTGAGTGCTGGGATTACAGGCTTTCAGTACCACGCCCTGTATGTTTTTTTAAACAATAAACTAAAAGAAACAAATTCTCTACAGATCATTTTGATGTTCGTCTTGAAAGTAGAACAGATTAAACAGTTTGGATTTCCAGTTCTGAGATCTTTCTTTCTTTTTCTTTTCTTTCTCTTTCTTTTCACCTTTCCTCACTCTCTCTCTCTGAGATTCTAGAGCAAAGCGGGAAATACCAGTGTTCATGAGGCGTGGTTATACACTTTCAGGGCTGGTGATGGATCTACAACTGGGGCAGGGGGCCTGGCACAGGGTGCTCACCATTTAAATCCTCTCTTGGAATGAGCTCGGGCCCGATGAAGAGGCTGCAGAGCTCCTTCACCAGGCTGGGGTAGGACAGCGAGCTCCAGTGCCCCAGCGTCTCTCGGTCCAGTTGGGGCAACTCTTCTGGCATGTAGAGGCCCCCGTCAGGTGCATAGCCAGAGCACAGGGCCCCCTCAAAGTCCACCCGGGGGGCTGTCCCCCGGGTGCTGATGTACCACATGATCCTGGAGACCTGCAGAGACAGCGCAGTCTCAGAGCCACTAAGTCTTCAAGCTCCAGGACCCCACAGGGTAAAATTGAAGCACTCGGCCCTCAGCTGGCCTCTGAATCACCACCAGGCCTGAGGGAGTCTCAGACCAGCTTTATCTGGTCTTGTGTACCCTGGAGCATGCTGGGAAAAGGGAAGCCCAGTCCTTACCTATGAGAAGAAATCCTTAAAATAGGGAAACGAATAGCAGCAACCGGCAATGGCCATTCTGGTAGCTCCTCTAATGAGGAGATGGGCTCACCTGGCCCTGCCCCCTTTGAGCAACACTTCTAGAGTCCATGTAGGGATACTGCTCATAACTTAATGGATCTCAGCGCTGGCAGCTCACTGGACTCAATTTGGGAACTACATAGCAATTCACACGCTGTATGTGGTAGCACACTCCTGTAATCTCAGCACTCTGGGAGGCTGAGGCAGGGGGAAGGAAAATTCAAGCCCAGCCTGGGCTACTTAGGGAGACACAGTCTCCAAATAAGAAATAGGCTGGGGATGTAGCTCAGTGCCAAGGCCCTGGGTTCAAACCCTAGGTCCAAAAAATTAAATAAATAAATTTTAAGAAAGAATTCACATGCCCAGGACCTTGCCTTTAGTAAGCATCCTAGAATGAGCCTTGTGTACAGCCAGGGTGGAGAACAGGGTGACAACGCATCCCGGTTTGGCTGTGACTTTCCTGGCTTTGAAACCGAAAGTCCCACTGGGTGTAGCCGTGCACATCTGTGATCCCAGCATGCAGGGGCAGAGGCAGGAGGATCGCTGTGAGTTCAAGGCCGGGTGGCTACACAAGTTCAAAGCCAGCCTGGACTACTAATGAGTCCCTGCCTCAAAATAAGATAAACTCTGAAAATCCCACGTCCCAGGAAACCGTCAATCCTAGGCAAACTAGTATAGCTGGTTGTCCTCTTCCATAACCAGTACCCTACCTCTGAGCCTAACTTAGGGACCCAGGTAGTAGAGCTAACGTGCTGCCCTCTAGCCATGGCTAACCAGCCCTGCCTAACTGCCTCAGCCTCAGAGCACTCCTGTGGGGTGTCAGGGTGGTGGTGAAAAGGATCACAGCAGCGACTTTAGGGACTTCGGCGTTAAAGCCTCAGGGTTTCCCCTGGGGTGACCTGGACACAGTTCTCGGTGCCAGGTGCCATGGAGACTTTTCTGCATCAGTCCAGAGGGGAGGGAGGCCTGGTCCTCTAGGGCAAAGCTCCCCGCTCCTAAGAAGGGGATGCGCGGTCAGGGACCTCAAGGAGTTCTGGTCAATCCCTGCTCTGCGCCTCTGACACCTGTGCACCCAGGGACACCTGCGTGGGCTGCCGCGGGCCCCTCCCCTGCTCCCACTGCGAGCGCATCTAATGCAGAGGCAGAGGTGAGCTCCATCCTCCAAAGCGTGAGGCTTTTGAAACGTAAAAACCCGTTATGTTGGAACAGTGGGTATAAGCCAGCGCTGTCTCTGGCATACTCAGACATAGGGCCACCCCGTGTAGGAGTGCATGCCAGGAAACAAAAGCCCAGTGAACAGACCCCCAGGGTGGCAAGAAGGGGACCTGGGTGGCAGCCACAGGAGCAGGCTAAAGAATGCTGCAATCAGCTGCTAGGGACACTGCTGTGGGGCGGGGCGCTGGGGGGTGTGGGCTGGGGCAGGCAGGTTATAAGCCCAACAAAAGACAGTAGTTTTTTTTGGGGGGGGGGGGGGGGAGATAGCTCCGTAGCACAAGTGCCTGCCTGGCAAGTGCAAGTTCGTGAATTTGAACCCTGGTCCCGCAAAAAAAAAAAAAAAGAATTTTCGGAATCTGAGTGAAGGGGAACTTTGGACCTAGGACACTGGGGGTGGCTCTGACTCTTTGCTTTAAGGAGGCCGAGGGCACACTGTCAGGGAACAGAGGCAAAGGCTAGCCTGGGTCGGGCACACGTGGGTGTCAGGGGCGCTCAGATGGACACAGAAGCGTGCTCCGCGGGATAAGGGTTGGCCCGGCTCGGCCCAAGCCACAAGGGGCAGCAGCCCCAGGCCAACTGGACGCGAAGCGAACCATGCCCAACCAAGGCTGGAAATACAATCAGCGGCGGCGACCACAGACGACAGCGGTGGGACGGGGCGGGGATACTCTCGAAGGACGGTCGTTTGGGGACTTGAGATATATAGGATTTTATCCGAGACAGACTAGGCGACCTCTCGGGTGTATTACTAGAACGTTCCTCGGGATACGTCTGGATCTTATTTTAGAGTGGGGACAGGGCAGGAAAGCTGCAATAACTAGGGTAAATAATAAAGGAAGAAGGGGCTGCCCGAAGGCCGTGGGGTAAGGGGGGCATTTCAGGAAGGCACGGGGCACGGCGGAGACTGATCCGACCTCGTCTCCAGGGCGGAGGCCGAAGCAGGGAGACCTAAGCCCTCGGGCGGCTCACAGGAGCTTAGTGCACCGCTCCCCGCTCGGACCCGCGAGCACCTCCCAGTCTGGGGGCTCTCCAGAACTCCGGAACCAGGCAGGAGGCGCCGAGCAGGGGAACCCTCCCACCACCCGCGGTTACAGCCGAACGCAGAGTCCGCATAGGGCTGCGGGGCTGGGAACGGCGAGGGCGGGGCTCAGGGCGCGGGTCTGCGCGGTTACCGGGCGTGGGCGGCGGGGCCTGACAGCAGGTCCCGGGCGCAGAGAACTCAGCCGGGCTTCCGGTGTCTCTGCCGCGCTGGAGGAAGGGGCGGGGGTCGAGGCGGGGGCGGGGTCAGGGGCGGGGCCGGGGCCGGGGCCGGGGCGAGGTGGGCCGAGCCGGGGCCGGGGGCGGGGCTGGGGGCGGGGCCGTGCCTTCCCTGCCGGCACCCAGCGCGCTGAGCGCTCCCGGGCTCTTAGTCCAAACTAGAATACCTGAGTGCTCACAAGAGCTCATTTTTCAGGCGAGAAAGGAGCGGGATGCGAATAACAAAGTCTTTCCTTCTCTGAGCTGTACGCCTCTCGCTCGAAAAATCTGGAAGCCGCAAAAACTGTTTTCTTAAACTGGGGCTGGAATCCACCTGGTGTGTGAGGCCGATTTAGCAAGGAGGTATAGGATTTATGTGAGACAGACTAAGTGACCTCTTGGGTCTTTCTTTTATTTATTTACTTACTTTTCTGCGGTACCGGGGATTGAACTCAGGGCCATGCACTTGCTAGGCAGCTGACAATTAGTGAAGACTAGTTACTAGTAATGGCTAATTAGTTGTAGATAACTTGTAATTAATGTTAACTAATTGTGAATAATTAGGAATAAGTAACCAGTAGTAGTTAACTAGTAGTTTAGAAAGTTGATGTGGCTAACTAGTTGCTGTGGACTAGTAAACACAGGAGTTAATCAGTCCTGAGTAACTAATAACTGGTAACCTGTGCTGATTAACTAGTTATGGGTAACTAGAAGCTGGTAATCAGCGATGATTGAGTAGTTGTGGATACTTAGCTATGGTGAATTAGTCATCCACTTATATATGAAGTCTTCTAGTTTATCATTCTTTATAGCTGAGTAATATTCCATTGTATAAAAATACCACACCTTTTTCAACCATTTTTCAAGTGATGGGCATTTTGGTTGTTTCCAAGATTTGGCTATTACAAATTGTGCTGCTATAAACATAGGTGCACAGATATCGCTATAGTATGATGTTTTCAATTCTTCTGGGAAAATTCCCAGTAGGGGGATAGCTGGATTGAATGGGATTTCCAGATCTAGTTTTTTAAGGAGCCTCCACACTGCTTTCCATACGGGGCCGGGGAGATAGTTCCATGGCACAAGTGCCTACCTGGCAAGTGCAAGGTTGTGAGTTTCAACCCTGGTACCGCAAAAAAAAAAAAAGTCAACCACTATAGTTGCCACAACTGATTCTCTCGATTGCTGAAGAGTGTCGTGCACTTGGCGCCTTGACTTCTCCGATCTACCTCGCCTGTTCTCTAAATCCGGCTCTCGCAGGTTCGAATTATTGGTATCTGTTACAGCTCCGCCCACAGGAACCACCAGAGGGCGCTCGTTCTGCCCCAGGCTCCAAAGATGAGCTCTGAGGCCAGGTGGTTCTCTCTCTCTCTCTCTCTCTCTCTCTCTCTCCTTATTTTGTGGAACTGGGGATTGAACTCAAGTCCTTGTCTACCAGGCAAGCGCTTATTCTACTGAGCTATCTCCCCAGCCCCTGTTTTCTGATTGAGTTACAGAACTGAGATTCACTTCCTTTGCCCTTCTCCACTGGAGTTTCCACCCTCGCTGGGAGGATGCCAGCAATCATGGGTAGGGTGCTGAATATTCTACACACCACACTCTCATTGTATGTAAGAGTAAATACATGGCTTATTACTATTTTTCTAAAAAGCTGTGTCAGGGGAAGCCTTTCCTGATGTCTTGGTGACCCAGGCCTGCATCAGGGTGCAAGGCAATGAAACTGCACAGCCTCATCGTTTTGGTTTGAGACCCTGACTTGGGGTTGTCTAACTTCACGGCACCCAGTGGGGAGAGGAGTTTGTGTGTTTGTTGAACAATCTACACTGTGGGCTGAGGAGATAGCTCAGTTGCATAAGTGCCTGCCTGGCAAGCGCAAGGTCTTGAGTTTGATCCTGGATACTAGCGTCACAATCACAATAATCATAGTCATAATAACCTACGCCAAGAGGCCGCCTTGCTCTCTGCCTCGTGCAGCCCATAAGAACTTAATAACTATGGAGAAAGCAGAAGAATGCACTTGAGAAGGGTAAAGATAATTCTGCAGCTGTTTGTACGCTAATGTCTCTGGGAGCAGTGTGTACAGTGCTGGCCATGAGGGCTGGGCGCTGGGCTCCCGGTCGAGTCTTTCCCTTAGCCTGGCGCGTGCTATGTGTTACTCTCCATGCATGGAGGCGTCCGTGCCAAGTTCCAAGGTTCTTGTGTTCATACAGACAGGGAAAGGACCCTTAGCTACTTCCTCCCACTGAAGCAAAATGAACTCTGAAACTAGGTGCTGTGTAGACGGCCCATGCCTCTAGTTTCTCTTCCTTCAGGGAGAGATTTCTCAGGAAGTAAATCTCCTGCAGGATGAATGTGAGTGCCTTAGAATGTAATCAATATCCCTAGTACGGAGAATAAGAGGGATTCAACTCTTCAGATCTCTTGGGAAGTCTCTACCTTTAGGGAGGTGCTGGCTCCAGCTCGCAGGGCTGTGACAATTCAAAGGTAGCAGAAGATGCACCCTCGCCACCCCTGAGTACTTCAGTTAGTTGCCCAGGTAACAGTGCCAGTTCCAGTTTTTGTTACTTTTGTTTCTTAGAAACTGCTGGCCACTGTGATGCATAGCTCGTCACTATGATGCAGTGTAGGAGCCAATCTCCTATTGACAAGCCGTCCTGCTCCTGTGCTTCCTACTTGCGTGTCCCCTAGACCACCAGAGATAGGAGCCTGATGTTTTGGGAATGATCTCGATCAGTGTCCATTGGTGTAAATACATCTGCCTCCAAATCCTGGATGTCTTTTCCATGTTTCTGTTTGCAGTTGCAGCAATAGTCCCACTGTCCAGAAAACCTGGACCATGCAAAACTGAAATAAATATTCATGCAGATTTTTGTCCCACTGGCTATGTAGCAAAGGAGAAGAAAGGGATCCACTGGGCAGGCTCTGTGTGAGCAACGAGGCTGTGCATTTCACTCAGGTGTGAGCAGGCTGCGTCTAGAAAGAGAACCAACATTCGGTGAGGAGAGAACAGAAGCTTTCAAGGGAAGGCAGTGGCCAGGTTGACCCAGGGCGGAGTTGCTGCCCTGCAGAATTTGGGGACAGAGGCAGTGCAGGCGCGCTTCTTGGGGTGGGTGGTGCAGGTATCATTGCCCTTTCTGGAACGTAGATGTTGGGATGCAAAGTCTTATCTTTCTTTTTTGAGGTTTCCTGTTGGGTTTGATGGGAATGGCCTCAACAGCAGCCGCCTTCCACCGTGAGGAGAGGAGCCACCAATGAGACCCAGAAAGGTGGAAGGAGCCCAGGCTCTGGCTGTTTCCTTAAGAAAGCCCTGATGGCTTTTTGCTAGAACCCAAACAAGAGGTTAACTACTACATTTCTGCTATCAGAAATGGAAGGACAGATGGAAGAGAAGCAGAAAGGAGAAGGATATGAGGGAGACAAACAACCATTAACAATGCTAGGGTGCCCTGCACAGGGCTCCTCCCCCATTCTTCCCCACTCTGTGAGTGGCATCACCAGTGGCTCAGTTGTCAACCTCTTCAATAGAGGCATCGTGAGGCCCCCCTTTCCATTTCTTCCAACCCTATTCCCTCCTTCCCACTCATCAGCAAGGCCCCAGGCTCTATGCACGTAATATACGGCCTGCTTCCCACTGTCTTCCCTGCCACCCACTGTCACCTGACTGTGCTTCTCCGTCCACCCCATAGCCCACTCTCAGAGAGGCAGGGCCGGCCTCAGCCCACCGAGGATCACAGCCTTAACATCGTTCACTACTAGAGCTCATTTAGAAGCCTGTGTGGCCCTGAGTGATTTCTTAAGTCTCAGCTTGAAACACTTCAGTCCTCACTTACTGGGTTGCCCAGGCAGCGCTTGGCTTTCTTCCCTTCTAGCTTAGGCCCAGACTTTTGAACCCTGCTGTTCCTTCTGACTCAATGCGGTTCTCCAGCTTCTTCCATGACAGAGACTTTCTGATAGCTGAGGTCTCTGTACTAACGTTACTACCAAGAGTTCCTTACCTGGTCACCCTTCCTTCCTTGTTTATTTCAAATCCTCCTTCTCATTTTCTTCATGGCACTTCCCACTCTGAAGCTGTCTTGCTCATTCTTTGATGTGTTTCTCATCCACTGCCACCTCTCCTCACCTGGACATCAGCTGTTGGTCCCAGCAGATTCACCGTTATGTCTACGAAGTCCAAGGACCAGCCACCTACACCCTTAAGAAGAGCTGCTGTTGGCGGGGGTGACAGCCACCTCTCTTTCCACGCGGGATAATAGGTGCTCACGTGCTGCCTCAGCGGGCCTTGGAGACCTGGACCCACCCTCCCAGTCCCTCTGTCCTCCGGTGTCTCAGTTCCCCCTTCACACTTCATGCTTGCTGGCTCTCTCTCCGCTCTTATTCTAAACAGCAGCGCCTGTAACAGTAGGCACACTTCTGTGTTCACCACTGTCACCCAAACATCCAGGAGGGGAACACTGGTGACACTAAACACAGCCAGCCCTGAGATCCACGGTGAGGGACTAGCTAGGGCCCCCACAGACAGCAAAATGCGCAGGTGCTCAAGTCCTCTCTAAGAATGCCCAAGCCTTTGCGTACAGTCGGTGCAGATCCCTCCCTGTACTTTGTCAACCCTAACTACCCACTGCAGCACAAATGCAGTGTGAACAGCTGTTATACTGCACCGCTTGGGGAGTAACAATGAGAAAAAGTCTATGCGTGCTCAGTCAGCACGAATGCACGTGTCCTTACTTTGAACATTTTCAGCCTGCAGTTGTCTGGATCTGGACATGCAGAAGTTGCAGTTAAGGGGTCCAAAGGCAAAGTTTTCCTGACCCTTGGCCACACTAATTCCTCTGAGTCCTGCCTACAGCGCCTCTCAGACACAGCAGGACTGAGGAGCAGTGGTGACACTGGCCGTGTGGACTACGTGTAGAACAGCGGCCCTTTGCAGGGAGAGTTCATGGGCCCCTGACTTAGCTGGTCCCACATACGGTCAGCGAAACCCAGGCAGACAGTGCCTGTCGGAACACCCTGATGGGCTCGGCACGGCTGGCTCTGTCTCTCGCGGTGGAACACCCGGAAGACCCGGGCTGCCAAGGAGGAGAAAGGGAGGCCGGGAGCCAGAGGCCCAGCAAGCAGCAGAGATCACGGTAGGACTCAGGCACAGGGGAGCAGTTTCAGATGCAGGCTGGGTTTCAGATTAGGCCACAGCACTCCCCCGAGCTTGCTTGAGAGAAGTAGAAAAAGCAGGGACCCCAAAAGATGTCCTGGAGTGCAGGGCAGTGGGAAGACCAGCACACCTCCCCCGGCATAGAAAGGACTGAGCTGCTCTGTACTTGGGGAAGGTGACAGAATGGACTGCAGGCGCCTCACAGCATCCTCAGGAGCTGGAGAGTTCTCCAGCTGTGGGTCCCTCACCCTCGCACCCTGGTCAGCCTGTGGGTGTTGCTGTCCCCGGAGGAACAGCGGCCTTGAGGGAGGTGGCGTCTTCCATGGTACAAACTCTAAGGTAGGCCAAGCCCAGCGCCTGAAGGTTCTCAGCAGCTGGAGAAGAGGCCCTGACTGCCTGAAGGAGCACTGAGGCAGAGCATCCGAGCTCCCGCCATGCTTACAGAGTGACTCAAAAGGAGCAGATGTCCCTTCCCCTGGAGCGGACATCATGAAGCGATGGTCGCTCACTTTGCCCTGCATTCATTTTTATTACACGAGTTAAACATAAAAGATATATATTGTATGTGTTATGTAATTTTAAAAAAATGTGTTTAGTACAGGGTCTATAGGGTCTTACTACATGTTCAGACTCATAGTGATCCTCCTGTGTTCAGCCTCCCAAGAGCTGGGATTACAGGCATGGGCCACCGCACTCTGTCTCAGCCACCATCTCAGCACACCCCAGGGTTGGGGCCTGCACAGCATAGCAGGGATCAAACCCGGGTCTCTTCCCTGTCTAAAGCAGGCACTTTAGTCCACGAGCTATCTGGCCAGCCCTGTGTTATGTAATTATAATGACATATACTCGGTATATATAGTGCACTTGAAGTCCCCAGGCACAGGACCATGCTCTAGTCATATAATAGAAGGCATGAAACAAAGCCTCTGCCCTCGAGGGGCTCACGGACCAGGGAGCAGAGAGGGAGGGACAGAATGAAATGCAGAGCCCCACCGAGAAGTGCTGTGAGGGTGTAAGCAGGGTCATGCTACAGAAGAGTGGAGGGGTTGCCGGCAGATCCAGGGAAGGCATCACGGAGGAGGTGACCTCGGAGCTGGCCTCGGGTTTGCAGACATAGGTGGAACTGAGGAGGGCTTTGCAGACAGCAGCAGGAAGTTGGCAGATGCAGCTCCTGGTCCTGCACCTTAAAGTGAACTCATCTGAGCCTTGCATCGAGGTGGTTACACACACTACCACGAGATGGCAGCACTTGTCAAAGCTGCTTGGGACAGTAGTGCTCTGGTCAGTGTCAGGCCTAGGTTTGGAGTGTGCATGTGTGTGTGTGTGTGTGTGTGTGTGTGTGCGCGCGCGCGCGCGCGCACGCACACGTGGTTGCAGTAAAAATTATCTGACTAAAAAGACCACTTATTCAAATTAAATTTCCTATGGCATGCATAGTTTTTCACATGCTGAGAAGGGTCAGAAATCAGTCAAATCCCAGTATTTTTCATAGTTAGCTCCACGTAGAGTGGGAATTCCTGGAAGCGGGGAGGAGCACACGCCAGTGGTGGGGAGCGTGGGCTCACATCGGTGGCGCTGCTCTTAATGCTTCCCAGATCTCCAGGCGGCAGCACCTTCTTGCGCTTTTGCTGGTTTCGCTGTTAAGTAGTCAGCGCTTGGGCAACAGTGACCTAAAGTAACCTATGCTTGCGTTCTTTGTAAGGCAGAGCGTTCCATTCAGCAAACGCGTGAGAGCACTGGCTATGTGCATTGCGTCAGGGAGGCGGGCCAAGCTGAGCACAGCGCTCTCTGCCTCGCAGGTGCTTATAGCAGATGCTTATACGTGAGGGAAGCAGAGAGCGGCCCGCAGCCAAGCCCCGCTGCAACCTGACTCTTTCTAAGTGAACACGAATGAAAAAACGCATTCCTCACGTGGACGCTGATTCATCCATGTCCGATGAGTTGAAGACAGAAAAGAGAAGAGGCTGAGGTGGGCAAACAGGGGCTGGGGCACAGCAGATGGCTGCAGAGAGGCAGCAGGGGTGTGCCCCGAAGAGGCCCTCTCTTCCCTGCGTCGCCCTACTGCCAAGAGTTCTGGGGGGCTCCTCAGTGTCCTGTGGGCTGAGAGCAGAGTAGAGGGCTGGGTCCCTGGGCCATGAACTCGTTCCTGGGCGAGGGGAGGGTGGCCTTGCTGTGGCAGGTGAGGTGGCCCTATGAACTACACCTTACGAGCATCCCAACAGCAACAGTGACAGATGTGTGTTCCATGTTTTTCGTGGTAGTTGTCTTAGTTACTCTTCTTTCATTGCTGGAACAAATACCTGACACTCAAAATGAGGAAAAGAAAGGTTTATTTAGCTCACAGTTACTGGAGGTTTCAGTCCATATCCAGCTGGCTTCGAGGCTGAGTGGCACATGGCAGAGGGCAGCCTTTCAGGGCTGTGGGCAACAGCAAGAGTGCCAGGAGAGCTAGCAGAAGCTCAAGCAGCCAACTTCTCTTCCTTCCTTACATTGAAATGCAAATCACCTGTCCCAGGGGAGGGGTAGCACCCATTCCCACAATAATCAATTACAAGTTCCAGAAGCTGCCCCATGACCACATAAGGCTTTAGGGGGATGCCTATGCACACACCATAGCAGTAGTAAATCAGTTGGTAATATCTAGTAACAGAAACGAGGAACAAGGGAAGGGAAGGAGAGGAAACAGAGAAAACAAAGAGTATATAAAGTCAGTATGTATTTTTTAAATTTTTAAATAAGGAGAAGTTTACTTTGGCTTGTGGTTCCAGAGGGTTCGGTCCATGGATGGTCAGTTCCAAGGCAGAAGTAGTAGAGTGGAAGGGCCTACAGAGGAGAGCGGTGGCCAGAATATGTTACCTAGAAATGTGGATGAAGTTCCAGGGGTAAAAATAGTTAAAGGGGTCAAAAGAGATCGTGGTCATCTTGTTACTTTCAGTGTGTGCTTTGTAAATCTGTAGTCTCCAATTTTAGTGTGACCACAAAACACAAGGAGGACTGACTAAGCGTCCTGGCCTGGAGACACTGCCTCAGCGAGTCAGGGATGCCCAGAGCCTCCGTGTCTAACCTGGCGCAGGAGCCAGGCAGAACACACTGGGGGGTCCTGCTGCTTCTAGGTGGGCCATAGCAGACCCCAGGGTCTCTTCCAGCTCCATTCTTTCCTAGCTCTGTGACCCAAAGTGAGCCGC
The DNA here is from genome assembly GCA_004027915.1 of Capromys pilorides. Taxonomy (NCBI): domain Eukaryota; kingdom Metazoa; phylum Chordata; class Mammalia; order Rodentia; family Capromyidae; genus Capromys; species Capromys pilorides. Next base: position 11,358 of record PVKN010008793.1, on the reverse strand, counting down.
TTCACCTCTCTGTTTCTGCATCTAATTATAAAGGACTGAATTGGGCGGAGGCTTCTTGAAATCTGGTGAATGTTAAGGTTGAGGATCTGATGAGAACAGTAAAAAGATGTAATCTGGAAATTCACACCCAATCCCGGTGTTTGCGAACTCTTCGGGGTCCTATAAAATCTTGGTTACAATCTCATGGAATAAATATGTGCAGAGAACACACCCTTGTCAGAACACAGCCCCACTCTAACTGGGAGCTTTAGAGTTACAAGCTGTGGGATTTTAGGTGCTGGGCATAAGAAGAGACAGGTGGAAGAGTTTTGAGGGCAGGAGCTCAAATTTGGTAGGGAAAACAGAGGATGAAGTCAGCCATACAGTGTGTTGCAAGAGATATTCCCAGGGTGCAGTGGGCACAGAGATAAAGGGCAGATGATTTGCACGAAGAAAAAGGCATGGGAGAAATCTGGAAGGGCTTCTCAGAGGCAGCAGCCTATAGGCCTTGTTAGAGTTTTTGTCTAGTTCCCCCTGCCACATACACGCACAAAACCTCATGTAGTCACTAGGATGGATTTCTCAAATTGTGATTAATTTATGATCCAATGCTGGGATGATGGGTGTGAGTCCTACACCTGCCCTGGGGCGGATGGACTGAATGCTACAAGGAAGGGAGGGGGGCTTGCGCCCTGCTTCTGCCTCTGCCTCTGCACTGCTGCCGCTGCTCCTGCATTTTTGTTTGTTTTTTTCTTTCTTTCTTTCTTTTTTTTTTTTTTCTGTTTTGTCTTTTTGAGACCGGGTCTCACTATGCAGTTCAGGCTGGCCTTGAGCTCACTTTTGTACTCCAGGCTGGTCTCGAACTCACACTGATCCTCCTGCCTCACCCACCTGAGTGCTGGGATTACAGGCGTGCGCCACCATGCCTGGCTGCTCCTGCATTTTTGCTTTTGCTGTTTTCTGCCATCATGAACCTCTGCCCTCTGCCAAGTGCCACCCAGCCTTGGAGCCAGCCAAGTGTGGACTGAAATCTCCACCAACTGTGAGCTAAATAAACCTTTCCTTCCTTGATCCTGCACGTCAGGTATTCTGTCTCAGTAATGAGAGCAAAGTAACTGAGACAGGCCTCAGCTTAAGGAGAGCAGGAGTTGACAGTCTGACTAAAGGGAGCAGAGCGACAGGGAGAAAGAAAAGTGTATGCAAAGCAGAGAGGTGTGGGAGAAATGACCAGCGCCCTGGAGCAGAGGCCAGGAGGGTCAGAGGGGGCGGGGAGACGTGAGGGTGGAGAATAGAGTTGGGTTGAGTGAGAACTTCAGCGTCCTTTTCCTTTCACCAGGAGCAGAGGCAGATCTGGAAACCTGCGGCCTTCAGCTCTGAGGCTCAGAGCCCTGCGGAAGCTGCCTGTCCTCATTGCTTTCTGGTTTCCGGTACTAAGAGAAGCGTGGTAGAACCAGAAGGCCTGGACAGTCACTGTGAAGAGCGACATTTTAGCTGCCCTGCTTCACAGCCCAGTGTCCCCAACTTTTTATTTTATTGATTAATTTATTCTCTAAAAAACTTGAGAACTTCAGAAAATGTTAAAATAGAATTGTAATACCAGATCTTGGTGAGGACCAGGTCACACCACAAACAGCAGGAAAGACAGCCACAAAGCACATGGCAACTGGAGTCTGAGAGTCTACACAAACTGGTCTCAGGCTGTAAGAGTGGGGTTTTCAGGCTGGGAATGGGAAGAGAAGGGCAGCGGGATGCAAAGGATGCAAACACCGAGGGCAGCTGAACACTCTGATGTGGACACTGTGGCCAAACCAGCTTTCCCTCCCCTCCTAGGGTGAATGACCTGCCCCTGTGCTGAGCCGCAATCGGGAGCCCTGTGCTAGCATGTGTGTCATAGAGGGTGGCTCCTGCCTTCCATGACCCTGGACTTGTTCTAGAAGAACCCATCCTATGACCGTTGACCATCTGGCCACGTACCACAGATCCCCTTAATCTCACTGAGATTAGGGAGACAGTGAAGCCAATGGCTTTTTCAATTAGGCCTGGACTGGTCTGAAATCAGCACCTAATCCAGTGAACTCCAGGGACCTGAGATAACGGGGAGAGCTGTACCATGGCTACCATCCAGATGAAAGGTCACCCAGGTTTAGACAGAGAGGTCTAAGGACCTTTGGCCCTCACACCCACGCAGATCGTCCTGCCCCTTTCCAGAAGAAGCCGAGCTATCTCACCACATGTTTTTTTCACTTACAAGCCCAATGGTGGCATGAGAAATAGCATAACAGCGTAGTCAAAATCACTATGGTGGGCAACATTTCTCTAGAAAGACTGCTCTGTCTAGGAGCTGAAGGAGAAAGGTAACACTTGGACCACTTCCCCACAATGGGCCTTCTTTTAATTTCATGGCAGCTTGTGGTTCGATGCAACTCTCTTTGGATGTTTCCATAGACATCCTTGATCACTCAGCACTTCCAGGAGACTTAGCTACTCATGTCTTGAGGATGGAGGAGATCTCTGTCTGTCAAGGTCATGATCAACTCTTTATCTGTATAAAAATCAGTGTGAAGTGTCCCCTTGGGATTTGAACTCAACTGAAACAGAAGAGAGCGAGTGAAATGTATTAGCTAAAACCTATGTCAACCATCATGCTTGGTTGAGAACTTGAGGGATAAGACAAAGTATCCCACACTTACCTTTATTGCTTTTACTGTTCTGGAAGTCTAGACAAGATGATAGTGCTAGAAAAAAGAAATAGATACAAAGACTGGTTGGGAAGAGATAAAGTTGTCATTATCTGAAGATAATATGATATCAACAGGAAGAGAGAATGAGAGAGAGAATTTGACAATAAACTATGTAGAAGAATAGTTTGAAAACACTGGACATCACACCAGGCAGGCCTGTGCTGTCAGAGGACATATGTAAATAACATGAGACTTACACGTCCCTAGTTGATTCCCTCAAGAGTTTCCAGGCTGTGGCACGTGTAGAGGCAACCAAGGCCAGCCGGAATGAATTCCCTGAACTGAGGAAGCAGATCCACGAGTCCATGGAGATCGAGTCAGCCAAGTCTGGGGAACAGAGAGCTGGGGAGGAGAGGGCTGCAAGGGTGGAGGATGCTGAAGACCCACAGAGAAAGTCCTCCGCATAGTCACCAGAGAGCTGTCAGCCAAGAGACCACCTGGGACATGGAGAGAACCAGACAAAGGTGTTGGGGGAACGCTGCCTGACACACACCCTCAGCCAGGAGTAGTGCCTGTTCCCACCCATCAAAAAGGGAAACCTTAGGATTTCCAGGGCATTGAATATTTGGCACTGAGAAACCTTGTGTCAGAACTCGTGAACAATTAGTGCTGCTCAAGACTCCTGTTCCTGTGCTACCTAGGAAATCCTGAAAACCAAGCCCTTCCTCCAAGATCACAGTGTTCAGAAATAACCAAACCATATTCCATGGTTATTTCTGAGACTGTAGCTCAAGAATCTTTCTTTCTTTCTTTCTTTCTTTCTTTCTTTCTTTCTTTTTAAGAATAATTTATTTGTTTCTGGTGACAGATGGAAAGCCTAGTGCTGAGACTGTAATGCCTCTTTGTGCCTGCAGCCATTCCACAGCTGCAGAGTATGGCACTGGGTCGCAAGAGCAGGGCGCCCCCCAGCAGTGTCTTCCAACACTGCAGGCAAAGTAACTGGTAGTTGTATCCTTCTCTAAGGTTCTCCTCGAGGCTAGATATCCATTGTGTGACTTAAAACCGTCCAAGTACCCTCACAGGAAGACTTTGGGAGGGACAAAGGTGCCTTCTTCCTCCCCAGCTTGGGGCTCTAGGGTGTCTATGGCACCTTGACAGTTGCCTCTGGGGCCCCCACATCCCAGGGCAGTGCTGGAGGAAGAAGGAAAGCCAGGCCAAGCATGAGGCAGCAACAGTCTTCATTGGGCTCAGACCAGAAGTCCGGTGGGTCTTGAGGACCTCTGTGAACTTGCTGTTTGTCTGCTCCACATTCTTCTCAGCCTGTTTCTGCAGCCTCATGATGAGCTTTTTCTTCCTATAATGGACTTTGGCCTTCTCCTTCATCTTCTCCTCTAGGGTGGCTGTCAGTGCCTGGTACTTCCAGTCAACCTCATGAGCCAGGCAGCCCAAGTAGGCAAACTTCCTCATTGGCTTCAGGTGCACAACCTTGAGGGCAGCAGGAACCACCCTCTGCTTTTTCTTGTTGTGGGGTGGTGGGATCCCATCACACATCTTGAGGCGGTCCAGGGCAGCCTAGCCTCACTTGGTCTTGTGGGACAGCATCCCTTGCACAGTCCACCAGAAGATGCGGCTGGGGGCCCAGAAGTGGTAGGGGCCACCAGACAGGTTGATGTTCATCCACTTGTGGAGGAAGGCCAGGTATTTCAAATTATTTCTGTAGAAGTTGCCAGAAGTGTTGATACCCTCGCAGTGCACAACCATCACCTTGCAGCCTAGCAGTACCTGCTTGGCCACAGTGGCTGCCAGGTGGTCCAGGAGATGGCCTTGGCCATCCAGCACCAGGACCTGTCCCTCCGCCATCTTCGGCAGATGCCAGGGAAAGAGCTCAAGAATATTTCTGAGAACACCAAAATATCCACTGTCCAGCAAAGTGCATTTGACAGTGTATGGCACCAATCAAAACTTACCAGGCCTGCAGAGATACGGGGAAGAGTAACCCACCATCAGGAGAAGCTCAATTAATTATACCTTCTCTGAACTTACATGGAAGTCAAAGTTAGACACCTAGGACACGAAAAGAGTAAATATTCTTGTATTTCCTATATTCTCCATGTCAATGTCCTAATGCTTGAGATGAACATACACTGGATAGGATGAAAAGATTATGTATTAGCAAAGAAAAGATTAGTTAACCTGAGGACATAGGTACAAGTACTGTACCAAATTACAAACATGGAGAAAATTGAAATGGAAAGAGTTGCGGGTCACCGAGCTGTGACACTTCAAGCTGCCCAATCAAAGTGCAACTGGAGTTCCCAAAGAAGAGGACAGAAATACAATATCTAGGGACATAATAAACAAAAACAATTTCTAAATCTGATTAAAACGGTTACTATGCAGAGCCAAGAAGCTCCTCAAGTCCCAAGCATAAGAAGCAGCAGGGGAGGGATCCATCCAACAGTGCGTCATAATGTTCAAAGCCAGTGGCAAGGAGAAAAATATCTAAAGAAGCCAGGCAAAAGGGACCCATGACACAGAAGAACAGAGGTCAAAATGCAGGAGACAGTGCAACACAACCAGCGGAGAAACAGCTTTAAAGCAATCCTGTCCATTTGGAATTCTACAGCAGTGAAAATGTGTTTCAGACATGAAGGCAAAATTCAGGCTGTTTGGGGAAAAGTCAGACTGAAATTGTTCATAACCAGCAGCCCCATAGCCTCCTCACGTGTTAAGGCAGGTTTTTAAGCAAAAGGAAAGTGATACTGGCTGGAAGTCTGTATCCACACAGAAAAAAAAGGAGGAGAAATGGCAACTACTTGATAATACAGTAATGATTGTCCAAATCTCTTTATTGTTTAAGCCTTAATAAGAACAAAATATGCCATCTGTAACATACATGAAAGTAAAATATACAGTAAAAATAGTACAAAGGTCCAAGGGCAGGAAATGACATTATTTTGTTTTAAAAGCTTAATATACATGAAAAGTACAGTATCACTTAAAGATAGCATGCTATAATATGAGAAGATGTGAACTCTAAACCTAATGCAGTTGCAAAATAATGAAGACTCCATAACTGATAAGCTACAGAGGAGATAAATTGGAAATATATGCTATGTAAGCAGTCCTAGGGAGGAAAGATGAAATGAAGAACAAAAAGGACACACAGTAAATAAGTAGAAAGATGGCAGGCTTAAACCGACTGCATTAATGAGCATCTCTTTAAAAGTTAAAATGCTTAGTCATCTTATTTTATTTATTTATTTATTTATTTATTTATTTATTTATGGAACCAGGGATTGAACTCAGGCCCTTGTGCTTGCCAGGCAAGCATTTATTCTACTGAGCTATCTCCCCAGACCCTGCTTAGTCATTTTATTGGCCAAGAAGTGGAAACACACATAAAATGAGAAAAATGTCCATGGTGACAATTTCAGTCTGCATTAGCACAAACCACCCTCAGAAGTCTGGCTCCAGATGCTTGTCATTTCTTATGAGTCGGTCAGTAAGCTGGGGTCAGCAGGACTTGACAGGACAGGCTTCTTGGCTCAGCTGCCCTGGCTAGATGCACCCTCCACATCCGGCCCAACTGGGTTCACACTCTCTGAGACTTGGCTGGGTGAAGGAAACTGCTGGGAAGTTTTCCTCAACCTTCCGGCACCTAAGAATGGCCTGGAAGTATTCTTCTAATCAGAAGAGGGCAGAGAACCGGGTCAGCACTTGCCAAACCCCTGCCAGCATCACAGCTAACTTCCCATGGATCAATGAATATTTTAAACTGAAGAAGAAGGAAAACTGATATCAGATGGAAGTCCTGCAGCGTGGCACCTGGAAGGACTCTCCCTCTCGGTGCCTCAGGATTCTTTCTGGCAGAATAGAAACTGTTGTCCAAGCCTGGTCTGACCAACAGGTGATCGAAAAAGAGTGAGTCTCGTCAAGTTATGTAATGTAGGATGAAGTTCAACATCTATTCTAGCCTTCGGGAGTCTCCCCAGTTGTAATAAAATATGTCAAACAAAACACAGGTCCAGAGTTTGTCTACCTTGCCTCTTCTCAGAATGGGTTAAGAGAGTGGAGGGAGACGCCTGAGGAGCTGCCTGGGGCTGGGTAGCTTGGTAAATAAAGCTCGAATCCCTCTTATCTCAATGAGTTCTGCTCTTGCTCAACATACCACAGTTCCACTTTGCCCTGATGTTGGAAAACAACTCCCATCAGAGATACTGTCAGCAAAAAATCAAAGAGCATTGGCAGCCTCTGGTCCCCTGACTTATTAGGGAACAGTTCAGTCAAATAATATTTAGTTGAAATTTAACTGAGTTGTCAAAATCTTTGGTCAGAACCAGCATCATGTAGATGTGATTTGAGAACATCCCACATACACGTGCCTATCAGAACGTGGGGTGATCTAGCTCTGCTGTGAGTGGCCACGGTGTGGGTTGTGAGTCCTACAAGTACCCTGTGATCTTGAGTTTCCCCAGGTTGTTTCCCCAGAGCAGTGAGCTTTAGAGTTTCCATGAACTGCTTCTAAGGATATTGCTAAACAGTCCTTGGGCCCGAGTTGGGCTTTCCCCTCTCATCTTCAATCACTGTGAGGTGTTTGTCTTTGTAGACAATCAAGGCCCAGTAGCTTAAATTTGTGAGAATTATTTTCTCTACCATTCACTCAGCCATTCCATGAGCACAGTATGGGAGTGAATTCTTTCCATTCTTAGAAACTCTGTTAAGCAACAGAAACACAGGTAAAGCACAGTTCCACTGTCCAGAAACTTACACATAATAAACAAAAGTGGATGTGTCACTACCAACCCCGCCTCTCCAGGTCTAATTTTTAGCATTGGATCCTAATATCATGATCATTATTTTCTAAAACTTGAAATCTTCCTGATCGTAAATCCAGACAGTGAAAGAAAGGAATAGAGATGTTGCCTTTTGTGATTTATGAGTATTTCACTGCTTAACCAATTTCTCCAGTGTTTAGAAATGCGACAGTTTGTTCAGCGTTTGAAGCACAGCAGATCTGAGGAACCTCACAGCTAGCAGAGAGCAGTGACCCAAATGAATTCTACTGAGCAGTGGCTATGATGGTCGACACAGATGCTGGGGAAGCTGTCAGGATTTTAGGGACACCAGGGATATCCAGCAAGGGACAGTCACTAGGGACTGAAGCAGTGATGAGGAGAGGAGGCGTGGTGTGCAAGCCCAGGAGCAGCTGCCACTACAACATTACGTCATCACTTCATTCATCATTCACTGAGTCTGTTGCCATGCCAGGCTGGGAACACAACTGAATCCTCGTCCCCTGATGCCAAGTACATTGTCATCCAAAGGAAGACAGGAACCTAGGCCAAAAAAAAATTGGTCCAAACAACGGAGCCAGCCAGGAGATACAGAGGAGGAGAGAATACTTCCAGCTAGAGAAGGAGAAAGATAAGGGTGGGGATGCCTCTTGTCCCCACGTTGAACATCACAAAGGATACTACAAGCAACTCCCTGGGGTCACACTTGTCCCCCACATGTGCCATCAGCTCTTCCCTCCCCCAGCGCTCACCTAGGATGAATCCTCAGATGCTCTCTGTTAGGACTACAGATTCTCTCTCCCATTCATGCCCTCCTGGCCTGCCAAATTCAGCCTCATCCTCCCTTGCCAGAATCTGTGCAAGTGGCCTCACCTGCGCCCTACTTCCCGTCTTTCACGCTGCCTGGAGAGCAGCCTTCCCGAGCCACCAGTCTGATTTTCTCAAACACTCGTGCTGACTCCATCAGCTAGAATTGCAGATCCCCAACTTCGTCACTCGTGTACCAGCCTCACTACTTACTTCTTTTGGTCTTATCTTCGTATGTCCTCGCTGAGGGCATTTGCCCGTCTTTCAGCTCCTTATCATTTCTTTCTTTTCTGTGGCTCAAATCTTGGCCAAGGCAGATCCATTTCATTGGATCCAGAAGCCAGGCAGATCCATTTCATTGGATCCAGAAGCCAGGGTACCAGCCACCTGCAATCCTGTGCAAGCAGTGCAGACCCTGGGGCTTCTGCCCAGGCTTTATTAACAGTTTCAACTCCTTCTGACTCTCCTGGCACCTTGGTAACCAGTGCCATAAATGAAATCCCTCCCTCTGAAGTACTTAGGTTCATATCTGTTTTCTGTACTGGATGCTGCCCAATGGACTCCTGGCCTAGGTTGTGAACCACATTTCCCTAAGCTACTCCTTTAAAACCTGGACCTGATCTCAAGCAATAGTAGCATATAATCATACATTGCCCTTTATTTTTTCTAATATATAATAAATACATAATAATGTTTAAAAATGTCTCCCTGTGTGACATCTAACACCATCTTCACCCTGGGCAAGCAAGGGCTTGGGAAGACCTCCCATGACTGTGGCCCCTGCTGCTATCTCCACTCCCCTGGGGGCCTTCCCCATCCTCCTCCTCCTCCTCCTCTTCCTCCTCATCCTCCTCGTCCTCCTCCTTGTCCTTCCACCCTTCTGCAGCAGCTGCTGCCGAAGTATGTTTTCATACTTCTGCACATTTTGTATCTTGACTCCTTCCCTGACCACAAAACCCCTTCTTATGCTTCATTCAGACCTTTCCTACATTTGAGCATACTCAAACTTTATTCTATCCAAAAGACTGCCTCAACATTCTCTGTACCTCCCCAGAGGTGAATCTCCTTTGGAGCTTCAAGTGGAGTCCTGAATTTTAATAGCAGGTCAGAGGATGCTTATTGAGCGAATACCTTTTATTAAATTGAAATGAGTATCTTATTGAATGAACATCTTTGTTTTCTGTTTTGAAAAATAGAGATATAATGCTTACTGCATATCATTTTTTTTTTTTTTGTCTTTTAGAGACAGGGTCGCGCTATGCAGTTCAGGCTGGCCTTCAGCTCACTTTTGTAGCCCAGGCTGGTCTCGAACTCACACTAATCCTCCTGCCTCAGCTTCCCAAGTGCTGGGATTACAGGCGTGCGCCACCATGCCTGGCTATCATTCTTTTTTATATATATAATTTTTTACTCATTTTAATGAGAAAAAAGATAAAACAGCAATGAAATAGTTTCAAAACAAGTTAGTAGGGTGGTTACAATAGCTAATACCATGCATATTGTTGTTTTCATAGTAGTTATTCAGAGGACAAGATGCAGACCTGATATCCTGTCTAAACAATATTATTACAAACTTTTATTCTCAGTGAACTAAGACAAAGTAGCTGTATGTCTATCCTAACTCTGTTGTGTGTGTGTGTATATATATAAATGTGTGTGTGTGTGTATATATATATATATATATATATATATATATATATAATACTAGGATAAAATATCATACCATGGCTTATAAGTAGGTTGTACGTCAAAGATATAGTATGAATCATAAAACAAAAATATAATTAAACAATACTCAGAAAATTAAATATTAATTAAAATTAAATTAAATATTTCAAAATATTCCAAAATTCAAATCAAATCATGAGTTCAACTTGGAGGCCAGAATGTTGTGTATCATATGTATGAATCTATAATCAACTCAGAGTACTTGCGTAGTATTTGAATAGGTTAATATATACAAAAATACTAACTAAGAAAAAGTTTCCATGGTAATAAAGAATTACTAAAAATAAAACATAACATAAATACCAGAATGGCAAATATGTGACCAGAACGTCTAACAGTTTGGGGATAGGATATTACACAAACTTCTAGCATGTCATAGCCGTGGACAGTGTCCATGACACTTACTGGTGTCCAGGTGTCACTTGTGGGACTGAGCTACTGCTGCTTCCTTGATATCCACCCTGTAGAACCAAACAGAATCATGACCCATAGGGTGCAGGAGAAGTCCGTTTGTAGAATATGCTGGTGGACATATTCTGCTGCTGTATACAAAAGAATAATTGAAAGACTGCTTTTGTATATCTCTTTTTCTCCTGCATTTAATCATTTGGACTATTTGGTGGGTCCTTTCCATTCTCCTTTATGGAGTTATGATCATTTTGATCCCTTTCTAGAATATCTTTTAGTAAACTGCAGGGTTGACTTTGTCATCATGAAATTCTTTAGTTGTTCTTTGTCCTGGAAGTATTTCACTTCTCCATTGAACTTGAAAGAGAGTTTTGCAGGGTATAGCAGTCTGGGCTGGAATTTGTTTTCTTGCAAGACTTGAAGTACGTTGCTCCATGTTCTTCTTGACTTGATAGTTTGTAAAGAAAAATTTGCCATTATTCTAATGGGTTTTCCTTTAAATGTGATCTGTTTCCTTTCTCTAACAACTTTTAGTATACTGTTGCTATGCTGAATTTCTGGGATCTTGATTATTATATGTCCGGGTGTGATTTTAATTGGGTTGATGTTATTTGGAGTTGTATATGCTTCAGTTACCTGAATGTCAAATTGTTTCCCCATATTCATATTTGGAAGTTTTATGCTATTACTTCTGCCCATGTTCTTTTAATGTCATTTGTATAGACTCCTTTCTCATTGGTGCCTATTAGTCTTACATTGTTCATCTTTGCACCATCTTGCAGATGTTAAATTATTTTTTCTTGCATCCTAGCTGTTATTAGGAGATCTTTTCTTAGCTCCTCACTAGCTGCAATGGTGTCTTTAAGGGCTGAAAGTCTATTTTCATTTTCATTGAAATTATTTTGCCAGCTTGTGATTAAGGTTTTAAGCTCCTGTATAGCACTTTGAATCTTCTTCAT
>PVKN010008792.1:0-24612 GCA_004027915.1 Capromys pilorides | reverse complement strand
TCTCCTCCAATCCTTACCCATCCAGATTTTACTGAGTTCTAACATACTATTCTGTAGTTTCTATTTTTAATTTGTCATAATATCATCAATACTTTCATATTGATCATTTGTCTTTTCAATCATAATTTTAAATGTCAAAATAATGTGTCATAAGTTACTTCTTAAGTCTTCTTTGGTCAGCTGTTTCTAATTTTGTCATTAACAGTAATATAATAAATAAATTGTTACAAAGCTTGTTTCTTCTTGTGTATTATTTCCTCATGATAAATCCCCAGGAATGAGAACATTTTCCTGTTTTAGGGGTGCGGGGTTGCGTGTTTTAGTTTGATTTGGTGTGGGGTAGTTTTTGTTTGGCTTTGCTTTGTTTTCATTTTGCAACAGGGCCTTGCAGTCACCAAGTTGCCCAGGCTGGCCTCTTGCAATCTCAGTCAGCCCCCTGGAGTGTTGGTATTACATTACAAGTGCGCATCTCTGTGCCTAGTGATTTTTCTATTTCTTATACCTACCATTGTGTCACCTTCCCAGAGGACACTTTCATGCTAATGTTTTATCCCTTGCTATGTGCAGCATTTGCGGCTCTTCTAGGTACATAAGCCTCATGTCCCCATCTACAGGTTGTTGCCCACTCCCTGGATAGACATTGCCCCTAGGCTGATCTCCCAGAATAATTGCTGAGTTCTTTGCTGTTCCACAGATCCAGAATCAAGGAATGTGACTCCTGGGTCACTTGGCACTTCCCTGGTCGAACACTTCCAGATTCTTGAGGCAGACACCATGAAAAACATGTGAGTGCTCAGTGTTGCAGTGGGAGGGACTTCTCTGCTTTCATTATATTTTCCTTTATTTGTAATTAATTTTATTCCTATTTTTTGCTTGAGACACATAAATATCCTCAGCTGAGAGCATGCAGACCACTGGAATTAGAAAAACAGATGCTCAGGGACAATTACTCTACCACGAATCTTGTGCTTAGGTGGGAGGGGAAAAGCAGGAAGTTTGACAATGGAGCATGGCTTTTTCCATCTGTCCAAATAGCTGAGATCTGCAGAGGCACCCTGGAAGTGAGGTCCATGTGTGCAAGCTGGCTCCTCTGTCAGCAGCCCTCAGCTCCAGGTAGTTAGTGCCAGTGAGGGTGCTGACACACTGCAGGCTTTCCACGCACTCCGGGTCCTTGCTAGAGGCTTGCTGGCCAGCAGTTCAGCCAGTCAGGCCCCGTGTCTAGTCAGGCCCCCTTGCGGATGCAGCAAATGTCTCTGCCTTCCTCTGGCCTGCTATGACATCCATTATCCTCAGTGACTAGATCCTGCTCTCGCCTGCCGGGAAGTGTGAGGATCAGAAAGGTGTTGTCTTCCTCAGGAATAAGGGCACAGGGTGCTAACATGATTGAGCCAGCTACCCAAGGAATTCCATTGCTCATCTTTTATCTATCTATCTATCTATCTATCTATCTATCTATCTATCTATCTATCTATCTATCTATGTACTGGAAATAGAACTCAGGGGCGCCATCATTTAGTTACATTTCCCTCAAAGCCCTTTTTGAAATAGGGACTTTCTCTATTTCCAAGCTGGCCTCAAATTCCTGATGATCCTCGTAGCCCAGCCTCCTAAATGTTGGGATTACAAGTGTGGAATCTTATAATTATATGCGCCCAGCTCAAGGACAGGTTTTTGTTTTGGTTTGGTCTTACTTTATGGCACTGGAGATTGAATCTAGGGCTTCTACATTGTGCTAATTCCCAGGCTTTTTTTATTTTTTATTTTGGGGCCGCATCTCATTAAGTTCCCCAGTCTGGCCTAGAACTTGCAATCCTCCTGTCTGAGCCTCCCAAGTACTGGGATTCCAGGCCTGTGTTACCTACTCAGTTTTAAACTTATGCAGATTTTCTCATAGCATATTCGAGCAACTACCCACCATCAAAGAAGCTGAAGAGAATTTTTTAATCGGTAGGTCAATAAAGACATAAATAAAGCCAGATGTGGTGGTGTATACCTACAATCCCAGCACTCAGGTGGCCAAGCCAGGAGGATCTCTGTGAGTTCAAAGCCAGCATGGGTTCTGTAGAAAGTTCAAGACCTGTCTGAATTATACAACAAGACCCTGTCTCAAAAAAAACATAAATGAAAATTGCACAACAGCCATTCTAATCACTGTGACCAAGTGGTGATTCTTAGATGCGAAATAAGAAGGAAACAAAGACTACAATCAGGTTTGTGGCTTTCACTTGCAGACTACCTGATTCTTAGGGGAATAGAGGTTTTTCTAGCACTAAATTCTGAAGGAAACTTCTATGGTTTTTTTTATAGAGTGACAGTGAATGATTCAAAGACTTGTATATCTATAAAAAATTCCTTTTACCTCACTCAAAATATATTTCTCAGGTTTCCACAGTAAGACCCTGTACCTGCCTAGCATGGTAAATACTCTGGCTTCGCTAAAAAGAGAAAAATGCCTAAGGGCCACAACCTCGTGCACACAGCACGACTGCTCTGGGCAGTGTCTGGTGGTCTCTTCACCCACAGGTGCAATTGAGGTGGACATGGTCAAGGATAAAATTCAAATCCCAGCACTCAGGAGGCTATCGCAGGAGGATCACTGTGAGTCTGAGTCCAGCCTGGGCTACATAGAGTTGAAAACCAGCCTGAAATACATAGTAAGACTATCTCAAAGGTGAGGTGGGGGACAGACAAACAGACAGACAGACAGACAGAGAAAGAAAGAATACAACTCAGAGGTAAAGAGTAGACAGATAGAGCTCATTTTTTATCCCCAGTGAAGCTCTTAAAGGAGGGAATCACACTTGCGTACGTCTGTGTCACTCACTTGAAGGTGCCAAAGCCTGTGTCCCTGCAAGCAGCCAAGTATGCTCTACACTATGAGGCTCAGGATTTACACAAAAGGTGTCCTCTCCTGCCCAGGTGTGCGCGAGGAAAAGAAAGCCCAACAGCTGTCACGTCCCCTCACAGGCCTTGGCAGAAACCAGGTGCCTAGCTGATGCTATTCAAGTGCCCTCTTCCTCCCAGACTCCTCTCTCATCAGCCTAGTTGGCTTGCTCTCCTCACAGGGACAGAGATGACAGAGCTCACCAGATCCACCAGGGACATCCTGGACCTGCATCTGAGTCACCTGAGAGCTTCAGTGTTGAAGATGCATCTTCTTTGCTGAGAGCAAAAAAAGGGAAAAATTCAAGGAAACTGCTCAACCAGCATGCACCAGCCAGCACCCATCGGGTGAGTGTGAGCTCCTCGGCACTTGGCCCAAAGGTCCTTTCCTGGATCCCACTACGCTGCCTTTTAGAGTTGTCTGGGCTGCTCACTATAGACAGGCACCTCACAGAAGGGGTAGTGGGGCCTGAGGACCAGCTACAGTCTGCTCACCAAGCCCTGTGCCACAGCATGGGACCGAAGGATGGCACCCATTGCCAATTCTGTGGAGGCAGCTGTATCCCAACTGCCACGGGTCACAGGAAGATCCGCACTTAGGGAGAGGGTTCCAAATGCAGCTGAGCTCACCAGATTGAGGTTTCCTGCTGGTGAACAAACAATGCCACAGGGAGTGAAGTCGGCTTTAGTCTGAAGTAATAACCACTAATGATGGCAGTGCCTCTCTCTCAAAGGCAAAAACGGCTGCACCTTGGTTGAGCTCTGGAATGTGACCCAGCATGAAGAGCCAGGCTAAATGGTACACACCTATAATTCCAGAACTCTAGAAGGTTGAGGCAGGAGGCTCACTGGTGCAAATCCAGCCTGGGCAACTCTGCAAGACCGAGTCTCAAAATAAAACAATGGGCAAAACAAGGGCTGTGCGTGTAGGTTAGTGAGAAAGCCCAGGGACTGGTCTCCAGTAGTGGGGTGGGAGGGTCCCCGAAGGTCTTGTTTCCTTGTCCTTCTGTCTCATGAAATTCTTTCTGGCCATTTCAAATCAAAGCCTCAACCTTCCAGTCTCTCCCCTGGCTCTCTGTTCTCAAAGACTCATTCTTCTGCCTCACCTGTAGACCACAAAAGTCTCATCCTAAGCCATTCTGTCAGCACATTCAATGTAGTCCTTCTCTGATAGCTTTTCCCGTTTCTTGGATGCACCATACAACTTTCTTTAATTTCTTGCATTTAGGAGGAGTTTATTGACAAGACTAAGAGAACGAGAAAAAAGAAGATAGACAAGAACAAAGTGCCCATGAGGCAGACAGAAGGAGAGGTGCCCGGGGAAGCAGACACTGCTAGAGGTAAAGGGGTCTGTGGGGATAGCTTGAGAGCTTGGTGGGCCTGGAGGCAGGCCAAGGAATCAGCATAGATTCTCCAGGATGAGTTCTCTATCTGGAGTTTGGATCAAGGGCTTTTGGAACTATATCCCCAGCCCTTTTTTATTTTTCATGTTGAACTAGGGTCTTGCTAAGTCACTAAGTTGCCCTTTCTAGGCTTGAACTTGTGATCCGCCTGCCTCAGCCTCCTGAGTGCTGGGATTACAGACATGCGCCACTACCCCTGGCTGAAGCTCTCTGTCTTGAACCTCCTTGACTACCATGGCTGAGACAACATCGCAGCCTTCTGTCACAAGGGAGCTAGGGTTAGAGCCTAGAGGCCTGTGACCACTGAGAGGAAACGACCCTGCCTTAGGAGCTATGCATACAGGACCCAGGGAACCCTCACACGGTCTTGAGGCAAGTGCTGCTATTATGCATGGAGCAGTTAAGGCAGAGACACTGGTGCTGGCATGAAATCAGACAGTGAAGAGGCGAGGCCAGGGCTTGCCCTTTCCTGCCCCACTCCCCACACACCCTATTACTGCTCCTCTGGGAACTGGCAGCTACAGGCTGAGTGTCTCTGCTCAGAACATACAAAGTGCCCCAAATCCTGCAAGTTTCTGAGCACCAGCAAGATGTCCCAAGCGGAGGCATGCACTTGTGACTTTGTGTGACAGGAAGGCACTGAGAATGTTTTCTACTTTAAAAAAAAAAAAAATTGGTACTTTTTAGGGAGACCTAATGATCACATTCATCACAGAGAATTTGCACCTGGACATGATATAACATATTGCTTCTTCTTGCCCATTCCTATCCCCCCTCAGCCCCTTTTCCCCTCTTTATAAAAGCTTTGTTTCTATTTTTTCTTTCTATCTTCTTTTTTTCTTGTCCCTTCTTTTCCTTCCTCCTGCCCCTTTTCTCATATTTGCTTCCCCTTTCCCAGTATAAATTTTACATTTGGTCCTTATTTATATTTTCAGTTTTTACACCAGAGAAACAACGTAGTATTTAAACATGTATGTTTGATTTATTTCACTCAAGAGTGTGGTCCCCAGGTAGGGATATAGCTCAGCAGTATAGTGCCTGCCTGGCAAGCACAATGTCCTGAGGTCAATTCTCAGCACCAAAAGAAAAAAGTATGTTCTCAAAGTCCATCCACTTAGCTATAAAAATCTCAAGTTTGTCCTTTATGACAGAGTAGTATCCCATTGTATAAAAAAGCCACATCTTCTTTATCCATTCATTGGTTGATTTGGACCATTGGACTGTTCCAAGATTTAGCTATTATGAACTGTGCAGGCAGGGTGGCGTGGCATAGGGCAAGAGTTCAAAGTAGCAAAAGCAACAAAAGCAAAAAGGGAGAAACAAGCCTCCCTTCCTCTCTTATACTGTAAGGAGACTACTGGCTGCAGTGGGGGTAGCCCTCACACCATCTCCATGCCCTCCTCTTGCACAGGATGAGGATGTTTATAGAGTGAGACCATGGTCCCTTGCTGAGTTGCTTAAACTTTCAAACTTCGCAGGTTGACACAGTGTATCAACCATTACAAGGATCTGTATTTCTTCAGAATCTGTTGTGACTTTACCCTTTTCATTCCTAATTACATGAATTTGAGTCTTTTCTTTCTCTTTTTGATACAGTTGACTAAGGGTTTGTTGATTTCATTTAATCTTTCAAAAAACCAATTCTCCAGTTTTTGTTGTTGTTTGAGGGGTTCTTTCGGCTCTTTTTTTTTTGCAGAATTGGGGATCAAACACAGAACCTTGCACTTGCCAGGCAGGCACTTGTGCCACTGAGCTATCTCCCCAACCCCTTTCCAATTTATTCATTCTTTGTATTGTTTTCTTAGTTTCCATTGCATTACTTTCTTCTCCAATCTTTATAGTTACCTCACTTGTAAGATATTTGGGCCTCACTCGCTCTTCTTTTTCTAAGTGCTTGAGGTTAAACATTAAGTTGTTTAGTTGACCTCACTGTGTTTTCCTGATATAAGTGTTCACCTCTACAAATTTTTTTTATAGGATTGCTTTCATTGTGTCCCATAAATTCTGGTCTATTGTATTTGCATTACCATTTAATTGCAAAAACTAATTTCTTCTTTCATTTAATCTGTGACCTATTTGTTCAGGAGAGTATTATTTACCTTCCATATGTTTGTGAAGTTTTGTGGTTTCTTTTGCTGTTTTCAATTTTATTGTACTAGGGTCTGATAATATGTATGGGATAATTTTAATTGCTTTGCATTTACTTAGCTATGTTCCATGAGCTAGAATGTGGTGATGTTTTGGGTGGGAACACTCTACAAACATCTACTAAGTTTATGTGTTCAAAAGTTTGGTTCAGATCAGATGTTTCTGTTGATTTCTGGTCTAGTTGATCTGTTAGTGACAGTGGGGTATGGAGGTGCCTCATACAATTTTATTAGTAATTTGATTTTTCCAAGTCCATTAATATTTATTTTTTATACTTGAGTGCAGTGGTATTTGGTGCATATGTATTTATAATTATTTTCTCTTCCTTGTGGACTGTTCTTTTTACAAGAGTGTACTGACCTTCTTTGTCTCTCTTAATCAATCTTGGTGTGAAATCCACTTTGTCAGCAGATAGAGTAGTTATCCATTCTTTTTTAGTGGGTTCCTGTCACATGGAGTATTATTTTCCATCCTTTGTCTTTCAGTCTATGAATTTCTTTTTTAGTTAAATGTGTTTCTTGTATGCAGTATATTGTTGGATCTTGCTCCTTAATCCATTCTGCCAGTCCGCATGTTTTGATTGGTGAAGTAAGACCATTAGCATTGACCATTAGCATTGGTACATATGGACTTATCCGTTTCATGTTATTTTCCTATTGTTGGGTCCTCCCTTTTCCCTCTTCTATTTAACTGTTTGCCTTGTCTGGCGGGTTCCTTCTGTTGGGGTTCATGAAGTTGTAGTCCTTGTTATCTCTTCTAGGATGTTTTTCAGAACATCTTGGAATGCTAGTTTGGTGTTCATGGATTTCCTCAGTTGTTCTTTGTCATGGAAGCATTTTCTCCATCAATTAAGAAAGAGTTCTGAGGAACACCTCAATCTGGGTTGGAGGTTGTTTCCTTTTAGAGCTTAAACTACTTCACTCCAACCTCTTCTTGACTTGAGTGTTTGTGTTAAGAAGTCTTCTGTGACTTGTATGGGCTTTCCTTTATAGGTGATTTGTTTCTTTTCTTTTAATAGTGTGTTCTTGTTTTTGTTGTTGTTGTTTTGAATCTCTGGAATTTTGACTATTATATGCTTTGCTTTAATTTTTTTTAATCATAGTTAAGAAGTTCTATATTCTGCATTTATCTGTATGTCAAATTATTTTTCCATGGTTACATAGTTTTCTGCCATGACTTCCTTGAGTAGGTTTTTTCTGTTGTTTGTGTTATCTCCTGCTTTTTAGTGGCTCCGATGAATCTTATGTTATTCTTCTTTGCATCACTTAACAGCTGTTGGATTAATTATATGTGGTCCCTTGACATTTTTAAGAAATCTTTCTTCTCATGATCACTAACTGCAATCCTGTCTTCTCTATCTGCTATTCTGTCCTCACATTCACTCATTCTTCTGCATATACTTTAAATGGAATTTTTAATCTCTTAAATATATGTCTGTATCTATTTCATAGATTCCATTTCTTTCCTGTATTAGGCATTCATTTTCATAGGCTCTTCCATCTATTTTAATCGGTATCTGCTCCAGAATCACTATGTCTTTCATTATGGTCACTATCTCTACAGTTATGTGAGAAATTATTTCTGATTTGACTTTTCTCTAGAGCCTATTCATGTTTTTTGTTTCTTTTACTGTTACCACTTTAGAGAGTCCAGGTGGGCAGACTTTTAAATTGTTCCACTTCACTGCCCCCCCGGTTTGTATTTGGTGAGCTGGAAGTCTGGAGTTGCATCTTGTTTCAGTATCTTCTCACTTTCTTCTTAGTTGCTTGTTTTAATTTAATTCCTAGGTTCATGCTTATAAATTGCTTATGGAAGTCGCTTCATTGCTAGCATTTTTTTTGCAGGACCAGGGTTTGAGCTCACAACCTTGCACTTTCCAGGCAGGCACTTGTGCCACAAAGCTATCTCCCCAGCCCCCATTGCTAGTATTTCTAACCCTTAGGAAAATGACTACTTCTGACAGAAGTCTTTCAGGTGTAGCTGTTTTTTGGCTTTTGAGTATGTTGCAAGATCCTGCCTCTTCAACTTATTGCAGACAAAAAATAGTTGCCTAATAGTCTCAGCCCTTTTGTCATTGGCCTATCATATTATTTATGATCCTTAGGCAATTTCAGTCCTGGCATACCAGAAAGAACAACTGTTTAGCACAATTATGCCACCTTAGCTAAAGTAGTATAATGAGCGATAACAATAGCATCAAATAGCCTAGAAAACAACAAACTGTGGCAACTTTCAATTTGCCACCTTCAACTATATGGGATAGATTAGTGGTTGTATAACAAAATCAAAAACAAACCAGAAAATTTTACATAATAAATATGCCCTCAGTGTGGCAATTTTATACTCAATGGAAAAATTTAAAAGGGGTTGGGGAAAAAAATAGAGAAATTGAAGAGGAGATTAGAAGCAAGACTGAAGGACAAAGAAAGAATATGCAAATGTTGGAAAACTGGTACAGAAGACAGGAGGGAAAGAAAGAACAAGAAGAGAACAACAAAAAAATCTAGAAACAATATTTATACTCTTTTTTTAAATGTATTTAGTACAAAGTCTACATGTTCTCACTACATGGATCGGGCGCATAGTGATCTTCCTGTTTTTCAGCCTCCCAAGCACTGGATTACCGGAGGGCGCCACCACACCCAGTCTCATTGGCTGTCTCAGCATGATCCCAGGGAGGGGCGCCTGCCTAAATAGGCACTTTAGTGAGCTGAGCTATTTGGCCAGCCTGTTCAGACTCATTTAAAAAAAAAAAAAAAAAATGAACAACAAAAGAAATAGAAGGAAAAAAGCCCACTTCAAGGCATGCTCCTGCTGTCACTGGTAGACTGTGGGCAGGCAGAGCCCAGATCCATATTGGTAAATCCCAGCAAGCCTGCATCTTTAGTGCCACTGATGTTCAAGCTGGTTTTTGGCTGAGGCTGGAACCAGATTTGTTCAACTTGCAGCAGTCCATATGCCTTCTGCCAGCTTCAACTTAGCTCCTTGACCTCCTGCTGACTTGAACTCAGATCGAACTCACCCTGCCACCAGGAGCCCTAGATGAAACTAGCCCACAGCTGCTCTGAGTTTTAAGCACAACTGACCCTTTTCTAAGATGGTTATGGGCCAATCAGTGGCCCTCTCCTGAGGAACATCTGAACCCAAATAACTCAACCAGTTATTTGGTGGACTCAACTGCAGTCCACTGTATCCATTGCTGCTCTGCACTGGTTTATTTCTCCATGGAGGCCACTGGGGTCTCCAGGAGTCACTGTGCTCCTGCAGGTTTGAGCCACCCCTCCCACACAGTGAGTCAGGGCTCAGGGAGAAAGCACTGCTTGCTGCCTCCCTCTGCACTGAGGTCCCTCCTTTGCTCTCCCTGTGGGGCTTCATTTCTTCAGATCCTTGATAAGTCTCAGAGACCCCTTTCCCCGCTTCTTCTCTTCCTCATGCTACTATAGTCTAGCATCTGGACACCAAAACTCGGAGAGACTGTTGTTTATCACTCCACCATCTTCCCGGAAGTTAGCTGCACAGAGAATATAAAATACAGTTATCTGCAGACTGTGCAGGAGGTGTATGTGGAGCATAAATAAATCTCTTGTTATAGACTTAGATTTTATTTCTAGGATTTCTTACCATGAAAATGCACATATTTCAAAATCAGAAAATATTCAAAATTCACACTACTTCTGATTCTAAGCATTTCAGATGAAATATGTGTGACCTGTTTATCCAAATGAGTGTTCAGGTAGGGAGAGGGTTTGAGGAACTGGGAGGATTTGGGAAGCTCTGGGTGGTCTTTTCACCTACCATATTTCATCTCAGGACCCTGTGGTCTGCCTTAGAACGAACACAGGTTCTTGTACTTCTGAAGACTTCTGTTTTTCTGAAATGTACCCATCATTTCCTGCCTACCTAATTCAGAGAATCTTCTAAACAGGTTGTGTGCTGTTGGGAGAGATGACACTAGATATGCTCCTGGGACCATATCTATTTTTGAGGCTTTCTTTGTAAAGTCCTTGGTGAGCTTAAATTGATGTAGCTCATAACATTGACAGAAGTAAGAAAAAAAAAAAATCCTTGTGGCCTCAAAGGTGAACTAAGGAGGAGGACCTTAGTTTTAAACTTCCCCAGGCTACAAAGCTGTAGTATCAAGCCCGATTTTCAGGATTGTCCGACTGTATCTACAGGTCCTCACTAGAGAGTCTTCTCCCACCACAGGTGAAATGGACCTCTTGCTTTTCTTTTTAGGATGCTAGAAATTGAAACCAGGACTTCACACGTGCCAAGCATGCACTATACCCCTGAGCTACACATTTCATCAAGTAATAGAACTTTTTAATAACAATCCTACTGAAAGACCCTTGATCCAAATAGGATAATGCAGTTCCTCAACGGGTGCCCTGAGAACTGCCCTTTAATGATATGCATCATTACCATGCATATTTCTGCTGACCCAGGCTGTGATTCCTCACACCAGGTAATTTCACCCTAGGCTGCGGTTTATTGAAAAGGATGTGCACAGATCACGTTTCTTACCAAGCCTATACCTTTGTTCCTAATTGTTCTCTCCCAGGCAAGTCAAAGGACTCAAAGGCTGAAAAGAAATCAGAACAAATTTCCAAAGGAAGGAACCCAGGAGCCAAGAGGAACAGGACACAGAAGGAAGAGAACTTGGAGATGGCAACAGAACAGAGTGGGCCTGACAGCACAAGTTCCAAGGAAACAGAGGGCATCTCCAGTGGGAGTTTGTTCCCTGTGCACCCTAACACAGAGAAGCCTTGGCCTCCTCCCACGGCCAGTACTCCAGAGAGCCAGGTTTCCTTCGATGTGAGATCATCACTCATCCAGCCCGCAGCTGTCACGGGAAGCAGGGAAGCTGAAGAAGAGCAGTGCCCTGACACCCCTTCCCAGGTAAGCTCTGCTACTGCCTCCTGCTGCCTGTGAGTGCAGTCTTGGGGATGCTGCCCCTCGTGGGCTATAGTTCCTGAAAGGGCACTGCTAGGTAGTATTTGTGGGCCAGCGAGATGGTTCAGGGGTCTAAAGCACCTGCTTAGGGAAGCTTAGGCAACCACAGAGACCATGGTTCAATCTCTGGCACCACATGCTGCGCCAGCCCCACCCCCCAGGGCAAGGTGAGCCAGCCATAATAAAATAAATAAATAAATACATACATACATACATACATACATACATACATAGGTAGGTAGTACTTGTGCCACTCTGTGCACTGAGACTGTAGTTCTGAGCTGGGCCTAATCAAAGACCGAGAGGCACTGCGCTTCTCATGTGCAAGCCTTGGATGTGGCACCTCCAGAGAGCAGGAGGCATGACATGGCAGCCACCTGTAAGCTGAGCAGGGCTCGTCACCAGGAAAGGCAGCTGCTCCCTAAGCCTGGCCCAGGGCTCACCCAGCACTCACCTCCCAAGCGTCTTTCCAGACCTGCTCCTCTGTGGGATGCAGCCAGGCCAGAGGCAGCTCAAAAACACCTTTTTAAAATCTTTGATTATCAGAGCCGGGCATGGTGTGCACTCCTGTAATCCCAGCACTTAGGAGGCTGAGACAGGAGGATTGTTGTGAACTTGAGACCAGCCTGGGCTACAAAAGTGAGCTCAAGGCCAGCCTGAACTGCATAGCGAGACCCTGCCTCAAAAAGACAAAAAAAGAAAAAAAAAATGGTCAGGGGAAGGGAGTCAGGGAGATAGCTCCATGGCACAAGTGCCTGCCTGGCAAGTGCAAGGTCCCACCAAAAAAAAAAAAAAAAAAATCTTTGATTATCAACACATTTGCTGTGCAGAATGATTACATTCATCATGGATGGGGAGTTGGGACATGCACATGACATATCATTCTTTCTTGTCTCCCCTCCTGCCCTCCTGCACATTTATTTTATGTAGGGAGCTTTGATTCAAAAGCGAAGATCTAAAGAGAAAAAAATTACCCTTGAAATTCTCTGTACTAAGCCACAAGGAATGTCATACTGATCCTTCACCTCTCTGTAAGACTACCATGCCCCATGCCCTGTGTCCCTCTGTGGCTAAAATGTAGCACTATTTCTTTCACTGAGATACAGGTGTTGAATGACACTTAGGGGCCTTCTACTCAATTTAAACACCATGTTTCCCCCAAAATACAACATAGCTGGATAATAACCAGCCTGGAAAACTAGAGATGGCAGATTTAGAGATCTCAATCAGCCTATTCCTGATTTTTTGTTTATTTGGTCTTTTTTTTCAAACAAAATTGTTTTTATTTTTTTTTTTTTTACTTAAAATTTTGGGTTTTTTTTTTTTTTTCTTTTTAAAGTTCCTAATACTAGGAGAAAATATCATCCGATGTCTTATAAGTAGATTGTAAGTCAAAGATACAATATAAGTCATAAAACAAAAATTATTTAAATAATGTTCAGAAAATTAAATATTAATTAATTAAAAAGTAAATTAAATATTTTAATATTCCAAAGTTCAAATCAAATTATGAGTCCAACTTAGAGGCCAGAATGTTGTGTATCATATGTACAAATCTATAATCAATTCAGAGTACTCACATAGTATTTGAATAGGTTAATATATACAAAAACATCAACTAAGAAAAAGTTTCCATGGTAATAAAGAATTACTAAGAATAAAACATAACATAAATACCTGAATGGCAAATATATGACCATACCTTCTAACAGTTTGGGGGTAGGATATCACACAAAGTTCTAGTATGTCGTGTACATGGACAATGTCCATGATACTTACTGGTGGCCAGGTATCACCTGTGGAACTGAGCTACTGCTATTTCCTTAATATCCACCCTGTAGACAGAATCATGACCCATAGGGTGCAGGAGAAGTCCATTTGTACAATATGCTGATGGAAATATTTTGCTGCTATATACAAAAGAATACTTGAAAGACTGCTTTTGAATACCTTTTTTTCTCCTGTGTTTAATTGTTTGCCCTATTTGGTGGGTTCTTTCCATTCTCCTTGATGGAGTTGTGGTCATTTTGATCCCTCTCTAGGATATCTTTTAGTAAACTGTGTAGGGTTGGCTTTGTCATCATGAAATTCTTTAGTTGTTCCTCATCATGGAAGTATTTCACTTCTCCATCAAACTTGAGAGTTTTACAGGATACAGCAGATTGTGATGGAATTTGTTTTCATGGAGGACTTGAAGTACTCTGCTCCATGCTCTTGACTTGATGGTTTGTGAAGAGAAATCTTCTATTATTCTGATGGGCTTTCCTTTAAATGTGATCTGTTTCTTTTCTCTAAGCAGCTTTTAGTGTACTGTTCCTGTGCTGAATTTCTAAGATCTTGATTATTATATGTCTGGGTGTGGTTTTAATTGGATTGATGTTATTTGGAGTTCTATATGCTTCAGTTACCTGAATGTCAAATTGTTTCCCCATGTTTTGGAAGTTTTCTACTATTACTTCTGCCCATATTCTTTTTATGTCACTTGTATTGACTCCTTCTTTCTCATTGATGCCTATTAGTCTTACATTGTTCATCTTCACATCCTCTTGCAGATGTTGAATTATTTTTTCCTGCATCCTAGTAGTTCTTAAGAGATCTTTTCTTGCCTCTTCACTAGCTGCAATGGTGTCTTCAAGATCTGAAATTCTGGGCTGGCGAGATGGTTCAGTGGTCTAAAGCGCCTGCTTAGGAGAGCTCAGGCGACTGTGGGGACTGCAGTTCGATCCCCGGCACCACATGCTGCGCCAGCGCCACCACCAGGGCAGGCTGAGCCAGCCACAAAATGAATAAATAAAGAAACAAACAAACACAACAAGCAAACAAACAAATAAATAAATAAATAAATAAAAATTAAAAAAAAAAAAAGATCTGAAATTCTATTTTCACTTTCATTTAAAGAGTTTTGCCAGCTTGTGATTGAGGTTTTAATTTCTTGTATAGCACTTTGAATCTGTTTCCTGCATTCTATTATTTTCCTATAGAAAATCTACCTTTCAGACTTTTAGTCTAAAAGGGTATGACTTCTTGCTTTCACTGATAAGGGAAACTTAACAGCTACAAAAGACCTACTTTTTAAAGGGTGTTGAAACAATGCTACTTGAGATGCAGGGACCCTTATTGTGGGTGAATGAAGGGAGAGGCCCTTGGCTCCTGGGGACTTTGATTTTGTGCTGTTACTTCTGACAGGGCCCTCATTAAGGCTGGGCTCAGCTCATCTGACTCCATGTGGAATATTCTTTGTCCCTGGTTTACTTCATTCCCATCATATTCACTTTTTAAATATTTTATTTTATTTTATTTTTAAAATTATTTTTTTTTATTTATTGTTCATTCAAGGACCCCATCATTTTTCTATTCTCTATTTTTTATCAGTGTCTTCTTTAGAAGCACTCAGTACTTCTTTCATTATAGTTATCATTTCTTTTTTTACTTCAGAAATTATTTTTGATCTGATTTCCTCTATACCTTTCTTCAATTGTCTCTTTACTTCATATGCTATTATTTCAGAGATTTCAGGTGTGTGATTTCAAATTTCTTCTATGCTATTGTCTTCTGCATTTGTTCTGGATGGGATTGGAGCCTGAGGGGGCATTTTGCTCCTTCTCTTTGTCATTTTGTATAGCCCTACCTTCTGACCTTTGGTGTACAGTTTTGGTAGAGTTCTTACCTTAGCACCAGATTTGAATCTACCAAGATGAGTGTGGCTTGGGTCTGCCTGCTGTGCTCAACTTTTCCTGCTGTAGCCCTTGGAGGCAAACCTGCTGTGCCACTCTGGCAAGATGTTCTGCTTCTGGATCAGCTGGATGGGTCTTATCTCTAGCCTCTCTACAGGGAGTTCTGCCTCACGGTTCCATGCTGGTCCTGTCTGATGGATGAAGTTCCACTCACATATCAGACCTTGTTGTAGGGCTGAACGAGTTTCCAGAGGACCCAGGGTGGTTCCACACACACACTGCACCTGCTTGCTGGGTCAAATGAATTTCCGGCAGGCCCCAGGTGGTCTCACGCACACGGCGGGCCTGGTTGCTGGGTCGAATGAATTTACAGTGGGCCCAGGGCCTGTTTGGTCTTTATGAGACAAAGTTTCACTCTGCAGTTCAAACTAGCTTTCAACTCACTCTGTAACCCAGGCTGACCTTGAACTCAAGGCATTCCTCCTGCCTCAGCCTCCCAAGTGCTGGGATCACAGGGGTGTGCCACCACACCTGGCTGCCTCAGTGTCATTTCCCCTTTACAGCCTCACTTGAGATCCAGCTGGGACTAGCCTTAATTTGAGCACCCAGTTAAGCATTATTTGTAAGAAATCACATAGCCAGAGAAGTTGAGCTAAGACTCAAATTCAGATCCTTTAAATCCAACAATCTTCTTGTCACTATTCTAATTATTTATTTTATAATGCAAAGTCATTTAAAAATATTTCAATTTTCCTTTATAGTTCCGGACCCACCCCTTAGCTGTCTGGAATTCTGCTCTGTACAACAGGTGAACACTTTAATCTGTAGGCAGAACTTCCCTGAGCCAGCTGGATCTTACATCTATTGTCAGTTTTGTTTTGTTTTTTGTTTTTTTTTTTTTCAGAACCAGGAATTGAACTCAGGCCCTTGTGCTTGCCAGGCAAGTGCTTATTCTACTGAGCTATATTCCCAGTCAGTTCATGGCATTATGCTGTCTCTACAAAAGCTAAAAAGCAAGTTTCACTGCAAGTTAGGTGCAAAGTTCTCATGGAAGAATCAGTCCTCAAGCTTCCCCTCTTACAGGCATATTTCTGAGTAAAAAAGAAGCACTAGGAGAAAAAGACAACTACAATAACCACCACATACACTAAAAGAAAAATTTTTGTTACCCAGGCTTGATGGTACACTCCTATAATTCCAGCCTTCAGGAAGCAGAGGCAGGAGGATTACTGTGAGTTCCAGGCCAACCTGAGCTACATATGGAGACCCTGTCTCAACAAAAAACAAAACAAGAAAAGAGAAAAAGATTGAGTTCTATGAGATTTAATGTGAGTCTGACCTCTCATACCAAGATCACCCTTGGTAAAACAGTACCTATCTAGACCCTTAGCTTCCAGCTCTTGTTCCAAGTTTATTTTTAGAAACTCTTTTCCTCCTTTTCCTCTTTCATTGTTTTGTTTTTGTGATACAGGGAATTGAACCCAAGGCCTTTACATGTTAGCCAGGCACTCTACCACTGAACTACAAACCTAGCCTTTTTTATTTTGAGAAAGGGTTTCACTAAGTTGCCTAACCTGGTCTCAAACTTGTTATCCTGCCCCACCTTCCCCAGCAGCTGGAAATACAAGCATGTTCCACCTGCCCAGCTAGAAGCGTAAAAAAAAAAAAAAGGAAGCCACCTACATAAAGGTTTTCATTTTACTTATCCTGGTGGAACTCTGGCAAATCTAACATCCTACTAGAGTTGAGAACCCCAGGTCGTATGATGTACTAAACATTAAATTATTGGCACTATGACTCTAAATTTCAGTGAATCCCAATAAGAGCTATGTGCTGAAGACAACGTTAGGAAAATTACATTGTGATTCCCCAAACCCAAATGAGAATAACCCGAATGCAGCAGCTGGCCCACAACACAAATTGGTGGTAGCAGAGCTTGGACCCTGCTGTATGACTGAGCACTCAGTACACCTTGCCCCCGCCCTGAGCACTCTCTGGTGTCTCAGGCTCTCCTCTCCCAGAGGACACAGGAGAAGGCAGCACGGGACAGGCTGCGCACACAGAAGGCAGAGATGCGGCTGCTGGAGGTGGAGAGGAAGAGGAGGGAACAGGTGGAACAGAGCCGCCGCCAGAAGGAGCAGCTGGAGATGGAGAAAAGGATGGAGGAGGAACTGGAGCTGGAGCGGCAAAGGCACCTGGAGGAGATGCGGTGGGTCCACAGAGAGGAGGAGGCCACAGGAAAGGCCAGGGGCACTGTGGAGGCTGCAGACCTGAAGGAAAGCCTCCTACCTTGCTTTCCTTACTCCCAGTTCCCCAGGACACATGCACCCGGGCAGTTCTGGGGAAGGCTTGCAAGTCAGTCCACCACTTCTGCTATGTCCCTGCCACCTTGCATGGCAGCAGGCCTCTGAGGCCTCAACTTTCTTCCCGCAACAGGTGTTTGAGCATCCTCTCAGACAGCAAAGCTCTGAGATGTCAGGCCTTCCCTGGCCTGGCACTGCATACTGAAATCTCATAGCTTCCTGTTCCAGAGCTTGTGCTCTTGTCTCTGCTCTCTGTCTCAGCTTTGTTAGAAATGTGGTGTCCCCTCAGGAGAGGACACACTGCCCGCTGACTTATCCAGGATTCTCTGCCATTCCCATGGCCATCTCATTCATGCTTTCCCAGATCAAGGAAACAGAGACTTGAAGAAGAACAACAGCAGCAGGAGGCAGCAGAGAGGAAGCAGCGACTTCAGTGGCAAGCGGCCCAAGAGAGAGCCCGGCAGCAGCAAGAGGAGCTCCGCAGGACCCTGAAGGAAGGACAGAGGAAGAAACAGCAGGAGGAAGCCGAGAGGGCTGGTGAGGAAGGGTCTTTGGCTCTCTGCATTGCTCATTCATTTAGGGCAGAAATATTTTTAATCCCTCTGAGGGTGTTCTCATGTTCCTAGGCTAGGCACAAGTGCATGACACACTTTGAACATAAGGCACATTTTCCAAAGTGATCATTATGTGTGACTACAGTGAGCTGACCTAAATAACACAATCTGAAAGACTCCCTGTAGAGGCAGTGCCAGGGTCCTGCTCCCCACTTGGTAATCTGATGAACCTGGCCCCTCTCTGACTTCCACCATGGCCCAGGAGCTATGGAAATCGGAAACACTGCCTACCCCTTACTTCTTACTCCAGGAACCAAAAACAGACACAAACCCTTGCAGGGATACTGAGCAGCTTTTTAGAAAAAGATGAGGACTTTAGTGGATGACCTGTGGCCACTTCTTGGTTAGAACACAGCAAGTTTCTCTCATACTGATCTGACCTCTTCTCCAGCCCCACTGCATTCCACTCCATAAACAGACAAACATATGGGGTGAACACAGGCAGCAAACTCTAGAGAAATCTTTCCTGGGGCTTTGTATTAATTTCACAGTGCACTTCATAAAGTAGGTGCTTGATAAAGGACTCAGACTAGTACATTAACCCCAAATCACCCCACAGAGGTTCTGGCAGCCCAGTAAACAGAATTTCTGAGAGTCCCTAAGTATCACAGGTTTGAGAGCTGGATCAGAACATGAGTTTCTCTAGCAATCTCCCTTTCTGAGCCCTTTTGCCCCCCAATCCTACAGAGGCAGAGAAGCAAAGGCAGAAGGAATTGGAAATGCAGCTAGCAGAGGAACACAAACGTCTGATGGAAATGGCAGAGGAGGAACGACTAGAGTACCAGCGGCAGAGACAGGAGGCAGAAGAGAAGGCTCTGCTGAAGGCTGAGGAGAGGAGGCGACAGGAAGAGGAAGCAGCCAAGCTGGCCCTGGAAGACGCCATGAAACAAGCTCAGGAGCAAGCCAGGTATCATCTCTGTGGGCAGTCGTTGCAAGGGGCTTTGAACAAACACTTTCTCATGCTCCTCCCCAGAGCATACCGTTGGGAAAACTAAACACAAGGAGTGATTCTTTGGCAGCAAATATCACATAATTCCCTCCTGGCTTGTAGAACTTACACTATAGCTGGGAGATTAGAGACTACTTACCTCAATCCTCTGGTTTGCAGATGAGTGAGACCCCTGGTTTACAGATGAGAAGAGTCCCAGGGATGGGAATGTAACTTGGTGGTAGAGCCCTTGCCTCACATGTGCAAGATCTGGGTTCCATCTATAGGATAGAGACACAGAGAAAGGGACCTACCAAAGAAAGGAAAGATGTTGGTCAGGGCTGAACTGTCAGTCAGGGACAATCCCAGGACCAGACCTAAGACTCTCGACTCTGAACTCAATCACAGCCTTCCTCAGTGTTTACCAAGTACCTACTGATCTGGATTTGAGGAACTTAGAAGTAAGCCAGGCAGGCACAGTCTCTTCCTAGTGATATCTACATTCTGGGAAGAAGGACTCCAACTAAATAAAACTAAGAGTTTCTTAGCTAGCAACAAATGCTATGCATAAAATTTAAAAGATGGGACAGAGGAGTGCAGGCAATTTATTTGAGACTATTTGGCAAGACCTCTAGGAGAGGTGTCAGGTAACGTGAGACTTGAATGACAAGAAGTTAGCCATATAGCCATTTGGGAGAGAAATATTCTAGCAAGTAAACCTAAGTACAAAGTTCTGAAAAAAGAGATGAGACTGACATGCTGGAATAAAATTTAAAAAAGTCAACATGATGGGAATGAAGTAAACCAGGGACAAAGAATATTCCACATGGAGTCAGATAGGCTGAGCCCACAGGTGGTGTAAGTTTAAGAACTGAATTATGCCTCTCTTTCTACTCTTCTAAAAAACTCATGACATCCTAAACATCACGGGCAAAATTCGTCCACAGAATTCCAAGATCAATTGCCCCAAGTCTAACTGATGACTATTCAAATCCAAGCTCTAGCAATTCACACGCGCCACTTCTAGAGTGCTCAGTCACTGAAACTGGGGTTGTCTTCTTAGGCAAAAAGCTGCTTTGGAGAAGCATCTTCGTTTCCATCAAGAACTCCACAAGGAAGCTCATGGTCTGCAGTGGACACACAATATTTCCAGACCATGGGTTTATTCTTATTTCCAGTTCCTAAAAGTGCCCAGGCCATGAAGTTCTTAGAAGAAAGCAAAAAGTAAGTTGAGCACGATGACAAATTTCCTTTCATAATGAAATTCCACTGAGCCTAGTTTTGTGTCATATGGTTCACATCAAGGCACACCTAAGATGTTCTCTACTCTGGCACTGACATTACCACTGCCTCCTCCACATCTGTCCAAACCAATTAAATTCTTCACCTATTTAAATCTTTTATGTTCTTTAAAACCACATAAATCCAGAAACTTTGGTGCCTAAAGCAGCCCATAATTACATAATTTCAGTTTGAAACACTAACATAGTCAGGATACCCAATTCATTTCATTTCAATGTGTTTGAAAGAGTGGCAGATAAATGGAAATTCTGTAATGCAAACAATTCTACATTAGCTAAGAGAAGCCAATTCATATTTTCATATATTAAGAAATCCCTTGAGACTGGGCCTGGTACACATCTGTAATCCCAGCACTTGGAGACTGACACACGCAGATACAAAGTTTCAGGCTAGCCTGGGCTACTTAATGAGACTGTCTCATACACACACACACACACACACACACACACACACACACACACACAATCTTTATAGACAAAACCAGACAACTCATTCTAAGAATCTAAAATTAAATGTCTATTTATGAAAGGTATGTTTTAACTACTTTGTAAGTGTTCTTTTGCACAAAATGAACTGCTTTGCAAGGCAATCTCAAATCCTCACAAGACAGATCCTAGAACAGCACTGTGGGCAAAGGAGCCATCAGCCTGTGTGCAGCTATTTAATAAAACTCTCTTCGGTGCCACTGAGCATATAGAAAGGCTTCAAAGGCCACATCTGGCAGCACAGATAAGAAAAATTTCCACCGTCATTCAAAGTTCCACCAGTTCTCAAGCCCTAGAAATGAATACTTTTGAGATTTTGCTAACTGTGCCTTAAAGAATCCACCAAAACTTTCTAAAGTCACACACACTATTAGAAGCCTTAACTTATCTTTAATGTCATTAATCTTTAGATTGCTTTTTTATGTATTTAATACAGGGTCTACAGGCTCTCACTACACACATAGTGATCCTTCGCACTCTTCAGTTACAAGCCCAGTCTCAATTGCAGTCTCACTGTGCCCCAGAGGCAGGGTCGGCATGAACACACACACACACACACACACACACACACACACACACCCCCCACACCACCACCACCACCAGTCCCGCCCCTGCATCTGCCTAAATACGTGCTTTAATCCAGGGAGCCATCTAGCCGGCCCTAGATTGCTTTTGAAATAAGGTCTTGCTTCATTGTTCAGGCTGGCCTAAAACTCACTGCAAGCTTCTTGTGTTGGGCATCAGTATCTTTTTTTTTTTTTTTTGCAGCATCTCATTACACAGTCCAGACTCATAGTACTCCTCCTGATTTCTGCCTCCCTAGTGCTGGGATTGCAGGTGTGTGTCACCAGGCCTGGACTCCGTCACCTGCTCAGCAAGCTATGTGGTGCCAGGGACCAAACCCTGGCCCCTGCGCTTACCTAAGCAAGCACTTAGTCCACTGAGCTATACTGCTGGTCCTATTAATATCTTTTTAATACTGAATAAAACATCCCTTGTAATAAAGCACCAAAGAATAATTAATAAAGGAGATGGAAGAGAAAGAAGATATAAATATAAAGAGGTGTTGAACTGAGTAATCATCTGAACTTAGTTTCCCACAAATTTCCCTTGGCTCTACTCTCTATATTCCATTGTCCACAATGAAAGAATATTTACATGTAATTGCCTCCAATTTCTCGTTCACACTCATAAGGTATTTGCTTATATAGGACTTATACCTCTACAACCCAGGAAATTTATTTGTATTCTATATTGCTATTAGACTTGCTTAAATTTGATGCTTACTTTAACTTGCTTTATGTGAAATATAAATAAAACAGCCAATACACTGAATATCAGTAAATTTCAATGTCACTGGGATTTTTCTCAGCCTTCTTGGTCCTACAACATTCATTCATTCATTCAATTCACACAAAATAATCAGATAAGAACATCTGAAGTAATTCACCAAAAACAAACTCTAAAAGAAAATATTCCCAAAGTAAATGACTGTTACTCTTTCCTCCCTTCCTTTACAGATTTATGATGTTGAGGTCAAGCACCAAAAAGGATGGCTGCATTAAATGTTCCCTAAGGTCCTTTCAAATTAATGCACTATGGGGCTCGGGAGATGGCTCGGTGATCTAAGTATCGGGTTGGCAAGTGCAAGAACCTGGATTTGATCCTCAGGACCACATGCGGTGCTGACCACCAAAGCCAGGCATGGTAGCACATGCCTATAATTCCAGTGCTGAGACAGGAAGATCACTACAAGTCTGAGCTCCGTAGTGAGACCCTATTCCAAATTAATTAATTAAAATTTTAATGCTCTTATGAATTGTTTGCTGTGAGGCACCCATCTTACCAGCACTATTACACCCAACAGGTATTTTTGAGATGAAAGCTGGCCTTGCACTCTAAGCTGGCCTTGCACTCTCAGAAATCCTCCTACCTCAGGCATGCACCACTTCACCCAACCAGACGAGCACATTTGTACGTTAACTACAACAGAGTGCAATGCAGTTAGAAGAATCCAATGAGCTAAAATCAAGAAAATTATACCTCCAGCAGCTAAGCTCCACCACCCATGCTTAACCTTCAGATACTTAGAAATGCAAAATTAACATGTTCATGAACACTGGATAGCTCCAATAGCCAATGTTTTGTTGAATATTGATAAATATAAGGATTTTCTAAAAACTCATAAGGATTCTCTAAAGCTGGGCCTAATTCCTAGTCACTGAAGCATACACTGGTGTCATGTGACAGTCCAGACACTCCTAATTCACATTGCAGCAGAATGTGCATCTACCACAACTGAGACCATGGACTCAATCCCAAATCCTGAACAACAAATTAAACAAGTTCTAATTTACACAAATGATTTCTGAGTCATACTTGATAAGAACAGGCCAGTCTGCTTTTTAGCAAGTCACCAGAGTAGGGTACACAAACTGTGAGTTTATGAACATACTCGAGGCAGGTGTTTTTTGCTCTTCACCAGTAGTCAGATGGACACTATCTAGGCAACATAAAAATGGGTCACAAATACACACGAGTTTACTGAACTCAGAGATCTATGAAAGAGTCAACTAGAAAAGTCCACACACACACACACACACACCCCACTAGGCCGCACTGAGACAGTAATTGAGACTGGGCATGGTGGCGCTGTGCCCGTAATCCCAGCTCTTGGGAAGCTGTAAACAATCAGATTACTACGAGCCTGATCTAGTAGTGAGACCCTGAACACCCTGTAGACACTTCCCTAAAAAAAAAAGGAAAAATCCTCTGAAAGGAAAAAACTAGTATTTTTTAATTATACACAATGTTTAAAGATTAAACATATACAGGAAAACAGAAACCAAACATACCAAATCAAAACAAAAAACATTTTGCCATTTTTTTGAGACAGGGTCTTACTCTATGTAGTTTAAGCTGGCCACAAACTTGTAGCAATCCACCTGCCTACCTCTGCCTCGAGTGCTGAAGATTACAGGTATACATCACCATACCTAACCACTGTACAGTACTGAAGAAATACTCCATGCCCCATAATTTCCAGTACTATATTTTACTGTATATTTTTGGTTGAGTTTTTCTTTTAGGGGAGGTTTATTTTTTGTTTTTGGTACTGAGGACCAAACCCAGGGCTCCCAGCTTGGCTATGCAAGCATTCTACCACTAAGCTAAACCTCAGCCCCATCCAGTTTAGAAAACCTTATTTTAGGAATTTTTCTTTCTTCCTATGTAATGAAAATAAAATAAGCATTAATACAGTTTTTACAAATATTGTTTATTTTAATGAAGCTGGTACACACATGTCCATTTAAAACCCATATCCCAGGCCAAAAAATACAAACAAAAATCAAAAGGAGCAGTGTTCTGTTATACATACATCTGTGTGAGTAACTTTATTAATTTTGAATGAAAATTAACTTTTCTGCGATCTTCTGACAAGATTTTTTTAAATCTTAGAACCGCTTTCTCTTCAGTGAAGCCACCCTTGGAGCTGATCAATCTCTCATCATGTCTGTCATCTGGATGCCAAAGCTCATTTTCCTCTTCTTTTTGGTCCAGACCCTCAGATTTTAAACTTCAAGTTAAGGAAAGGTCATTTTTCCACAGTTCGGTTCTCTGAAAAACTTCCACCTCCCACTGAAAGTTATAGT
This sequence comes from Capromys pilorides, assembly GCA_004027915.1. NCBI lineage: Eukaryota > Metazoa > Chordata > Mammalia > Rodentia > Capromyidae > Capromys > Capromys pilorides. The sequence continues at coordinate 266 of PVKN010008792.1, read as the reverse complement.
CCAGGAGTGAAGCAATCACAAGCTCGAACTTCAGGGCCAACTGAACAGCCACAGGAACAACCACACGGGTTGACCTTATGATCACAAGCCTGAAAATGCAGTCCTGAAATCTGTGGCCTCTCTGTGCACACATGTAATTTTTAAAAAGCAGAAGACAATGTGAAGAAAACTGAGGTTTGATCACCAAAAATCAGCACGACGAAAACAATGAATAATGAGCACTAGAATTCAAATTACTGGATGTTTTAAAGAGATGGGATGCCAGT
>PVKN010008791.1:0-24612 GCA_004027915.1 Capromys pilorides | reverse complement strand
TGGGGCCGGCGAGATGGTTCAGTGGTTTAAAGCGCCTGCTTAGGAAAGCTCAGGCAACTGCAGGGACTGCGGTTCGATCCCCGGCACCACATGCTGCGCCAGCCCCACCACCAGGGCAGGCTGAGCCAGCCACAAAATAAATAAAGAAAGAAACAAACAAACACAACAAGCAAACAAATAAATAAATAAAATAAAATTAAAAAAAAAAAAAAAAAAACTAAAATCAACATGATGTGGATGATACCAAGGTCTCTAGCCAGCTGGAACAGTAGCCAGGCTTTCTTTTCTCTTGGCTGCAGATGTTGAGTGCCTGGATCACTGAGCACACTGACCCTGATTCTGAGGAACAAATTCTCTATGCTGGTGCCATTCTGGACCTGTTGTGGCCACCACATCCATTCTGGAACATGGAGCTCTGCAGCTTTCTTTCTCTTAAAAGCTAAGTCCTTCATCCTTGCAGTTCTGAGGCTGCAAAGGGTGGAGACCTGCCCTCTTCTGCCATGTCCTCAGGCCATGTTCTTTCTCAGCAATGGAGGTCTCAGCTCTATCTCTGCAGTCCACAGCCTTCCTGGAACTTCCTTTCTGACCAAGCTCACATTTTAAATCATCCTGCTGGGCTCTTTGCTCTTGATTCCCAACATAAATCTGACTAAAACCCCCCAACAATAACCATGCCATTGCCTCAACATTCGACTGCCTTGAAATTTCTTTTACCAGGTTAACCACTCTATCATGTTTAATCTCAGTCTCAGGCAAGTCTCTGGACATGGGAAAAACACAGACAAACTTCCTGCTGAGCCATAACACACATCATCAGGAGTCCAACATCCAATGCAGTCCTTCTTCTCAGAAGAAACCTCCCCAACTTGGTCTTTACTGGCAAGATTTCTACCAGCCTTCTAGTCTTCTGAGTTCTTATGAGAATCTTCCATAAAGAACAGCCAAAGCTGTTCTAGCACTTCTCTTGTAAGTGACATCTCCAAAACTTTCCTATCTCTTCCCAAAAGCTCATAATCCACATAGTCAGGCAGGCACAGCAACAGCCCCACTCCTGATACCAAATTATGTCTTGGCTACTCTTCTCTCATTTTTGGGACAAAATATTCAACACCCAAAATAAAGGAAGGAAAGGTTTATTTAGCTCACAGTTAGTGGAGGTTTCAGTCCATACTCAGCTGGCTCCAAGGCAGAGTGGCACATGGCATAGAGCAGCCATTCATGGAAACAGCAAAGAGCAGAGAGAAAGAGGGGCAACAGCTCAGGCAGCTAGCTAGCCTATCTCCCCTCCTTACACTGTAACGCAGATTACCCACTCCAGGAACAGGATGTGGCACCCACACCTGCAACCTCTACATTGGATCAAGAATCAATCACAAACTCCAGAAGCCACCCCATGATCACATGAGGCTTTGGGGGGGGACACCTTGACATAAACCGTAACAGTAGAGCTTTGAGGAAAACTTACTGTTTTTTTAATAAAAAGGAACCTACTTCTTGTCCTTTATTGTGATATCTTCCTGCCTGCAGCTTGTAAATATGACCCTTCGAATATAGAAAACCGTCTTGCATGAAGCAGAAGATTATAAGATAAGAATTGTACAGCAAAAGGAAAGAAGTGACCTGGATCTTAATGTATTGTGGAGCCATTACTACAGACCTAATTTTTCACTTGTTGTTAATAAAAAAATAAATAAACAAACAGTAAGTCTTATTTGGATTTGGTGGTGCATGCCTATAATTCCAGCACTCCACAAGCAGGGAGATTACAAGTTTGTGACCAGCATAGGAAATTTAGTAACTTAGCAAGATTCTGCCTTGACTTTTGAGACAGAGTCTCATTATGCAGTTCAGGCTGGCTTTGAGCTCACTTTTGTAGCCCAGGCTGTCTCGAACTTGCACTGGCCCTCCTGCCTCAGCTTCCCAAGTGCTGGGTTTATAGGTGTACATCACCACGACCAGTCCAAGATTCTGTCTTGAAATGAAATAAAACAAAATAAATTTTAAGGGTCAGAATGTAACTCAATGTAAATTCCCTGGGTTCAATCCCCATTCCCCCTCAAAAAAAAAAAGTCCCACTTAGTCACATCATTATAGTAAGTATTCTGTTCTATACATCTGATTGCAAATTCTAATCATTTAGCCACTATCTCATATAATGTATAACAATAAACTTCAAATGAATTGGATAGCCAAATATAAAATAATGAAAATATAGAGGTGTAAGTGAAAAGACCTTAAGAAGAAGGAAAGTGAAGCTGGGCATGGCAGCATATGCCTGCAATCCTAGAACTTGGAAGGCTCAGGCAGGAGGAATGCCAAAGCCAGCATGGGTAACACTGAGTTCAAGCCTAGCCTGAACTACATAGTAAGACTCCCCTCAGCAAAAAGGAAAAAGAAGGAACAAGAGGAGGATGGGAAAGGGAAGGGGAGAGGGGAGAGGAGGAGTAACTATATGAAAGATTTTTCCCCTTATGGCGAAAACCTAAATAAAAGAAAAGAAACAGACTGAAAAAATATTTGTGAAACATACAAGTTAAAGTCTCTAACACATAAAGTGTTTCTATAAACGAATTAGAAACAACTAGTGGGAAAATGAGCAAAGAATATAAATAGACAAATTGCAGGAAAAGAATTCAAAAGGTATGAAAAAATGTTCAGCTCCATTAGGTTGGAAAATGTAAATTAAAACAAGGAGATAACAGTGCCTCTTTTCACAGACTGGCGAGTTGCAGGAGTGCTAGTGTCTGCTAGCGGAAAGGATGAGGAAAGGTATTTCCTACGTGGTGGAGGGAATATAAATTGCTACAGCCAACTTGGGACACAATATCAGGGTGACTTTGAGCTTCAGAGACACCGTCCTGCAGAAATAAAAGCATCAATACCAAGAAAACCAGCCGGCGTCCGTGTGGACTCATGCTTTGCGGCTATGCTACAGTTCCCACCTTCTGTCTGTTCACACCTCCCTGTTGCTCCTTCCTCTGAGAGATGTAAAGTATATTTCTTCACTCACTCAATCGTGGTTTGGGGCCATGTGACTTGCTTTGCGATACAAATGCTGCAATGGCAACAAGGCACTGGGGTGTAGAAGAGGAAAGCACTCAGGGCTTGGTGGACCGGAAGCAGAGCCCTGGAGATGCCAGGGGGTGGGACAACCTTGGCCACGCCCACCACGTGTTGCTCCGCCCAATAAAGCCCCACCCCCTAACCGCAAGGCTGTTCTAAATCTGTAGAATAGAATCATCTCCTCTAGCCTGGCTCATGGTGGCTCTTAGGGATGTCTGGACATAAACTACAATACTGTACTGGTTCACTGAGTTCAAGTCTAGCCTGAACTACACAGTAAGATTCTCATCAACAAAAAAGAAAAAGAAGGAACAGGAGGAGGACGGGAGCGGGATAGGACAAATTCAGGAATTGGGGTTCAATCCCCAGAAGATGCAGAGCAGCTCAATGTGGAAGCTTGTGCTCTCTTGCTGCTGAGACGCCCTTCCCCACCGTGTGACTGAAAACACAGCAGAGAGATAGCCCTGGGATCCAGCCTCACCCAGTAGAGGGTCAAGGGGAGACTGAGGTCATCCTTGACCACCTGTGCTGGCCCTCCCTGCCACCAAGCCAACCCTCAGAAGTGTGAGAAATAATAAACAGTTGTTTTCATTCAGTAGTTTCGGAAAATTCATTTCACGGCAAAAGACAATTGTAGCAGTAGCATACAAAGCTACAAGCCCTCAAGGTTATCAAGAGGGACTAATGAATAAATTATTTTGCCATACTATAGCCCATAGTAACTATTAAGGTACTTGCTGTACAGTCAAAATACAATGTGATTACACATGCAATTTTAAGTCTGAAGTGGCTACACTAAAAACAATAAAGAGAAACTAGTAAAGTTAGTTTTAGTAATAATTTTATTTAACCTGATACAGTTTACCTAAATTTTTTATATTTATTTTATTTTTTGAGATGGTCCCTTACTACATATGTAGTTCAGGCTGATCTTGAACTCACTTTTAGCCCACACTGGCCTGGAACTCATGGTGATTCTCCTGCCTCAGCCTCCCAAGTGCTGGGATAACAGGTGTACATAACCATGTTTGGCAACATATCTACCATACTACACCAGGGAGATAGCTCAGTACAATAAGCGCCTGCCTGGCAAGCACAAGGTCCTGAGTTCAATCCTTGGTACTGCCAAAAAAAAAAAAAAAAAAAAAATGATGAAAGGATACAATATTGCAACATGTGATCAATAAAATATTGTGCGATATTTCATATTCTCTTTTTTTTGTACTGAGGCTTAGAATTTTATTTATTTATTTATTTATTTATATTTATTTTTTGGTATAGGGTCTCACTCCACAGCTCAGACTTGTAGTGATCCTTCTGTTTTCAGCCTCCTCAGCACTGGGATTACAGGTGTGTGCCACGGTGGTCATCTCTCAGTGTGCCCAGGGGAGGGACCAGGGCTGCATGTGGCACTTGGGATTGAACTCCAGTCCCTGGGCTTGCCTAAGCAGGTGCTTAGTCTGCTGAACTATCCTGCCATCCCTTGACACTTAGAAATCTTGTGTGTATTTGATGCTTACAGCGCAGTTCATTTCCGCTTAGTCACATTTCAAGAGTTAACAGCTGAGCTGGGCATGGTGGCGCATGCCTGTAATCCCAGCACTTCGGAGGCTGAGGCAGGAGGATCAGTGCAAGTCTGAGACCAGCCTGGGCTACAAAAGTGAGCTCAAGGCCAGCCTGAACTGCCTAGTGAGACTTTGTATCAAAAAGACAGGAAAAAAAAAAAAAGAGTTAATAGCTGCATGTGCCTAGGGACTACTGCGGCAGGCGGCGCATCTCTGGAGCATGCTCATGAGAGGCAGAACTTACAAACTCAAATGCATTCCCACCCTAGCTTTTAAAAGTATATGTGGTAAGTACATAAATATATAAAGTGGGGCCGGGGAGACAGCTCAATGGTCTAAACACCTGCCTGGCAAGCACAAGGACCAGGAATCAAGCCCCACTACCACACACTGTGTGGGCCCCAGACCCCCGGCACACAGTGCCAGCTACCTCTACAGGGCGTGGTGGCATACCCCTGTCACCTCAGTAACTAGGGTGGCTGAGATGGGAGGATCACTACAGGTCTGATCTGTGTAGCGAGAGCCTGTACCAAACAAAAGATTAAAAAATAGAGAGAGAGAGAGTAGGGTGAAGTATACATTCCAGGTTGTTAAAACTGTTTTTCCTCTCAGAGATTAGAAAGGCAGGGAGAGGAAGCCAGTAACATAGCTTAGCAGTCTAAAGCACCCGCTTAGGCAAGCTTAGGCAAAGCACAGGGACCGTGGTTTGATCCCCAGCACCACATGCCACACCAGCCCTGCCCCCAGGGGGCTGAGCCAACCACCAAAAAAAAAAAAAAAATGCAGGAAAATTATTAACATTTCTCCAAATATCTTTGCATTAGCTAGCTTCATATACAACTATACCAATTTTAAAATTATGTCTCAAAGTTAATGTAAAAGCATACAAGGGATTAAAAAAATAATAGAAAACAGGAGGACACATAAAAAACTCCTAACCAAGGTTACTTTGGGGTGAGCATGAAGGAGGAATTTTACATTTTAGTACAGGTATTTCAGCATCATTTGTGCTTCCCAACCCTGGGCACACATTGTTTTTATACAATTTTTTAAAAGTTACTTTTCTATTTAAGATATCTAATTCCATTTGCATCTATTAAGTATTAGTTCTCACTGGTTCAGACTCCCTCAGCCATGACAATTTTTAGCTCAAAGAATATGTGCAAAATTGTTTTGAATATGGGGATTTTTTTTTTTTTTTTGAGCTCCTTTTTCCTTATTCTGAGCAAGATTATTCTCCTGCTCCCAGTGATCCTAGCAGCAAATGAAGTAACCGATCAGACTCAGTGTGCTGCTTAGAAGCTTAATACGAGTAAGAAGCCATGGACCAGGGAGATAGCTCAGTGGCATAAATGCCTGCCTGGCAAGCACAAGGTCCTGAGTTTAATCCCTGGTACCAATAAAAAAAAAGAAAAAAGAAAAGAAAAAGAAAAAAAAAAAAAAGCCAAGCATCCAAACTCCAGACTTTCCTCAGAGTTCATTTTTTGTTTTTGTTTTCTTTGGTAGCGGAAGTGCTATGAAGATATTGAATATTTTAAATCTCTTGTCATCCATTTGCTAGACACCTATGGTCTCATTTGTCTGGCAAACCTCTACCCCTGTTCTTTTCCAGAAAACTCTTTGCTCACCTTTGTCCTGTTATGGGGGAAATCATTTTGCACAGCGCAGCTCTACACCCTGGCATGGTACTGTGGTGGCGGGGCTCAGGCTCTGGCAGGGCCGACTGCGCCGGGCTTGTGTCTCTCCAGCAGTGCCAGAAGCCCAGGGTGAGAAAGCTCTCAGCGCTCACGAGACTTGGTTCCTTTTATGGGAGTAGGGCAGCTACAGAAGCCTCAATCTGCAGTCAAAGGAAAGAGAGATGCTCAGAGGGGAGCAGAACAGAGCCGGAGAGGAGCTTGGTGGACTTTCCATCCTGGGTTTCTCTAGAGGTTGACCTGCACCTCTGCCTTTCTGATCGCTTCCAGCCCAAGTACAAACTGCTAAGTTATCATGGCCATGATTCAATGTGGCTGAATCCCAAAAACAATAGCTTATCTTCCCAATGAACACTTCCTCCTTCTTCCCCACCCCAGTCCTGTATACCTTTCCTGGGCACACACGGGGGCCCTGAACCTGCCCCTCAAAACCCAACCCTAGCAAAAGTCTCAGCCTCCCTGTCTCATGATCCCCGTCTCCCTGCCACCGGTCCTCTTAGTGTTCTACTCAATGGCAATCAAGGCTTTTTTCATCCTTATCTTATACTTCTGCTCCTCTGCTGTGCTGCCAAAAAAACTAACATGTTCCTTCAGTATTGCTACATCTGAGACCCTGTCATCCCTTGCCCATTTCCTTTCCTCAGAGCAAAAGCATTTGTTCAGATGTTCTCTCCTTTCACCCAGGAGGCACCCTGATCCCAGCCGTTGAGCTGCAGGCCTCCTCCTGTGAGGACCATCACCAGCAAATGAATCCACTCTAAATTTGTAACTGAAGGGGCCACTAGAAGGTGGGTCCTACTTGGGGAAAACAGGTCACTGGAGTGACTTTGAAGGCTGTCTCTTGTCCCAGGTACCTCACTATCTCCTGACTACCGTGAAGGTCAGCAGCTGTTCTCTGTCATGCCAGTCTGCCATGATGTTTCCATGCCAAAAAGCAATGGTGCCAGCTCACCATGGAGCATAGAGCCAAGATAGATCTTTCCCCTTTTCAGTTGTTATTGTTGGATATTTTGTCACAGCAACAGAAAGCTGACAACATCAAAAGAATAAAACACTGAGGAAATACAGTTAGCTATGTAAGTATAAAGTGTGTACGTTGAAAACTATGAAGTGTTACTGAAAGAAACTAAAGAAGACTTAAATAAGTAAAAACATATTCCTCATATATTCACCAAAATACATTTTGTTGTTGTTGTTTGTGGGTTGTTTTTGTTTGGGGACAGGGTCTCATTATATAGGTCAGGCTGGCTTTGAACTCACAATGTACCCCAAGCTAGCCTTAACCAGTTTAATGTTCTTAACATGGGGGTAATCTCTGAACTGATCTATAGGTTTTTGGGCAATTCTTTCAAAATCCCAGTATCCTTTCTTGAAGAATTCATCATTTTAATCCTAAAATTCACACAAAAACACAAGGGAATCTAGGGAAAACACTAACTAAAAAAAAGTTTAGTTTTATTCTGTTTGTTGAGTCAGGATCTCACTATGTAGTTGAGGCTGTCCTTAAACTTACTATGTAGCCCAGGCTGGCCTGGCAAAAAAACAAAAACAAAAAAATAACAACAAAACCCACTTTTAAATAAGTAACAAAACAGGAATTTTTTTTCTCTTGTATCAGGAATCAAACTCATGACCTTGTACTTGCCGGGCAGGTCCTGTGCTGCTGCTGTGCTCCCTAGTCCAAAATCAGGAATTTTAAGAGAGAAAAAATAGAATCATTTACAATGACAGAGTGAAAGAAATGCAAAAGACTCAATATAGCAAAATAATCTTGAAAGAGAATTAAGTTGGAAGATGACAGTCCCATTTCCAAAACATACTACAAAGCTATATAGTCAGAGGGCCAGCCAGATAGCTCAGTAGATTAAAGCACCTATGTAGGCTGATGCGGGAACTGGGATTCAATCCCTGGTGTGCCGTGTGCCAGTCTCACCCCTGGGGGCGCGCTGAGACCGCTATTGAGACTGGGTGTGGTGGTGCGCACCTGTAATCCCAATGCTTGGGAGGCTGAAAACAGGAGGATCACTATGAGTCTGATCTGTGTAGTGAGACTCTGAAGACCCTGTACTAAAAATACATTTAAAAATTTTAACTTAAAACTGATCACAGACTTACATGAAAGTATTAGAACTGTTAAACTCTTAGGAAAAAAACCCACAAAAGTAAATTTTCTTGACTTGAGTTAGAGATTGTTTTTTAGATATGGCAGGCAGGAACAAGCAACCTGTGTTTGGGATGTGTAGTTTAGTAATGATACAGCACTTGTTGTGCATGTGTGAGCCCCTGGACTCAGTCCCCTGTACAGTGAATGAATGAATGAATGAATGAATGAGTGAGTGAGTGAGTGAGTGAATGAATGAATGAATGAATGGCAGAGGGGCATGTCCTAGAGATCCAGATATTCAGAAGGCTAAACCAGGAAGATCTTTTGAGCCACAAGTTTGAAGCCAGCCTGGGCAACATAGTGAGACCCTGAATCAGACAGAAAATAAAAAATAATAAACAACATTGGGAAAGCAAAAAGGAAGAATGGAAGAGTATATCTATGAATCTTACATCTGATGTGGACCTGTAACCAGAATATGGGATATATAAAGGACCCTTACCACTCAATAAGAAGAAAAGCCTTCAGTTTTTTTAAAGAAGCATCTGAAAAGGCACATCTCCAAAGAAACACACAAATGGGTAAGAATGTGATGATATTTAACTGCATTCCCCATCAGGGCCACAAGCTACTGCTTCCGATGGAATACTCCAGCAATCAAAAAGGCAAATAACAGCTATGGATAAGAATCCGGAAAAACCAAACTCTTCATACACTGTAACTGGGAATGCAAAGTGGTGTAGCCTCCTGGAAAACCATTTGGCAGTTCTTCAAAAGATCATCATGTGACCCGGCAACTACAATCCTTGCCGTGTAATCCATAAAAATGAAGACATGTCTGTACAGAAACTTATACATGCATGATAACGGCCGCCTTGTTCAAAACCTACAAGCAAGAAGCAACCTAAATGTCTATCCTCTGATGGATGAAGAAACAAGATGGGATGTATCCATACAAGTGAGTATTATTTGACGATAAAATGAAGTGCTGATACACGCCTTAATATGAATAAAACATAAAGACATTTTGCTGGGTGAAAGACTCCAGTCCAAAAGCCCACATATGTATGATCCTATTTATATGAAACATTTGGGGGCTGGGGATATATAGCTCAGTGGCACAGTGCCTGCCTGGCAAGTGTGAGGTCCTGAGTTCGATTTCCAGTATCAAAAAACAATAAAATGCATCTGAAATGTTTAGCACAGGCAAATCCACGGAAAATAGGTTTAGCGCCTGGGGGCGGGGTAGGGGGTGGGGTGGGACAATGGCGCATGACTGCCAACGAGTACAGAGCTTCTTTTCCAAGCAAAGAAATGTTCTAAATTTATGAGGATGGTTACGCAATCCTGTGAATGCTCTAATATTCACTAAATTGTCTATTTCACAGGGTGAATTTTATGCCATGTGAGTAACAAAGCTGTTATTTTAAAACATGCACTCGGGGTTTGTCGTTTGGCGCACAGAGGTGACCTTCAGATTCGTGCTGGAAGCGAGAGGGATAAAAACAACTGCAAGCGCAGCAACTGCTGCTGAGAACGCATCAGCCGTTTCTAATTTTACACTGTCCTGTATTTTGCCTTGAGTTTCATGGCTTTCAATGATGCTATACTAAAGGCCATAACAGCATTTGCCTTTCCTATTTTATTATAACAGCTAACTGGGAAATAAATTCATCAACTGCTTTTTTAAAAAAGGAAATGAGCTAAAAACAGCATAGATGTAAGTGGAGCTTAAATAAACCTTTGTTCACTAAGAGGAATGCGTGCACTGGGGAGGGAGAGTTCAGTTGTAAAAATAGTTTAAAGTGTTACATTATTTTAAAAAAGAATTTTCATTTCATTTACTGTAGATAGCCAAACATCATTTTAAAACATATGGTAAATGTGTTGGATAGTAAAAAGAAATGACATCTTCCTTCCATTTTCCTACTCCTACCAGTTAATCTCTTTATTGTAAATCATTTTCCATTGTGGGAGGATATTAAATTTAAATCAATTGCGGGTAAAGAAAAAAAAAGCAGTGGCCATGTTCATAAATTCATTTTCCTTAGTAGTGTTGTCTTCTACAGCCACTTTATGAAAATTATGATAGCCTGAGCAGTTAATATAGTTCAAGATTTTTTTTCAAATTGGCCTATTCCTATCTCTGAACAAACTGGCAATTTCTCGAACAAACAGCTTTTTTTTTTTTTTTTTTAGGCAAGAAACTTCTTTGTAAAAAGAAACACAAATGTATGGAATTCTATAAGCACTTAAAATAAATTTTATTATTCTTTCATGAGAAAAAATCTGGAACTGTCAGCATTTGAGGCATGGTATTAAATTTTATTTATAAAAATAAGTAATAACATGTATCATGCTTGCTCTATCTTTAGACTTTTCTAAATTCTTCACACAGGTGTATGTGCACATCTAAACACATGTAATGTACGTATGAATGTGGCTGCGTGTGTATCCCTCATGATTATAAAAATACATAAAAATTTTTGGACTGGGAATATGGATCAATGATAAGTCTTTTTTTTTTTTTGTGATAGAGTCCTGTCTAGCATGGGCAAGGCTCCTGAGTTTGACCCCTAATACTGCAAATAAATAAATCAAAATTATTCACCATAACCTCATTAAAATACAGAGACACAATAAAATTAGTAATTTATTTTCTAAACTGAAAAAGTTGAAGCAGTCACCTATGGCGCAGTGAAGGTTATCAGTTTTACTTAGAGCAGCTGTGAAATGGAAGAGAACGGGGAACATTCCTCCAGTGGGGAAAGGTCTTCCTTACCCCTCACAGCTGCTTCCTTATCTGACTGAGCAAAGCTAGAGGGTCCAAGCTCGGTGGCGAGAGGGGGACCTGTTGCTCCCCTATTCTTTTTCTGCTCTGGGCTTGGTTTTAAGATAGTGTTCCAAGCCAAATCCTCTGTGGTCATCTCAATAGGCATATGGTCCTTAAAACAATCCCTGATTAATCTCCACAAAGAAAAGGTAAGTACAGAGAGCCTGTTCAGCCAGTTTTTACAGCTGGTGATGGACCACCAGGGATGTAGCTCAGCCACACAGCACCTGCCTGGCAAGCACAAGGTCCTGAGGTCATTCCTAGAACACCCCAAAACAGCTGATGATGGGATCAATATTGGTGCTAACAATACACCTCTCTCCCTGTTGTGTGCTCAGCTAGAAATGTCCCCACACCTGCTTTATGACAAGTTTCTCCATATCCCACGTCCCTCTTCAGATACCAAAATGCTGCATCCAGTGCAGCTCTTAGAACTCCCAGGGGAAGGATGGAGGAGGATTAAGAAATAAAGATAAGAGTCAGAATGCAAAAAGGCAAGGTCAGTCTCCTGAGGGGAGAAAAGAACTGCCCAACAGCTACAGTGCGTTTATTTATACAATGAGCATGATGTTGATAACAGTAAAACCCCTCTCCCGATGGGGGAAAGGACCTGCCCACAACTGGCTCCCTCAGGAACTCCATGTTCTCGGGGCTGGCCTTGCTTTAGCCCTGCATGTGTGATCAATCTCCTGTTCAGCTGCTCCCCACAGTAGAGAGTTGGCCTCACTGTCTGTGTTTTTAATAATTCCTCTGTATGAGTATCAAGATCGCTATGGAAGCTGGACATGGTGCCACATGCCTGCAATCCTGCTACTTAGGAAGCTGAGGCTGTGGATTTGAAGCGAGACTGAGCCACATGATCCTGTCTCAACTCCCGCCTACCAAACAACAGCAGCAACAAAAAGCCCCCCTACCCCTACCCCACACACAAAGCACTCTGGAAAGGACATTAAAAAGCCAAAGATCCTACTTCTTTTTCATTACTCTCAAGTACAAAATATCAAATGTTGTCTTTGGATATAGTACACAACGAACGCGTATTATAGTATATAGTTTGGGGTTGGGTTTTTTTTTTTACAAGAAAAGGAGTAACTAATTTCTGTTTTTGAATTCTTGATACATGATAAAACTTGCCAGACATAATGACAGATTTTAAGGTTTTAAACAATTTTTTAATCAATAGCATATTCACTATGAACTTTAAATACAATAATTCATTATTGAATAATTCATTCAACAATAATTCATTCTGAAAAAACACTTGTAATCTATAACACTTCTACATCAAGTGAATTTCCCCATAAGAAATAGAAACTTAGATGATTCATTCCACCACGCAAAAATATTCATCTAAAAGTTATTATAACCCTGTAATACAATACAGAATAAAGAAAATAAACTAACCTGCACCTACCTTTGAACAACTTCATAGTTGGCGTGAGAGAGATGAGAGGAGAGATGCCAAGCATTGAGGAGCACATCTATAATCCCAGCACCCAGAAGGCTGAGGCAAGTGGGCTGAGATCTCCATTGCCCAGGAGGAACAGAAAAATAAAAAGATATCCTGAGGGTAGCACAGGAGGTGGCAGGTTCTCACCCTTTGCAGCCTCAGAATCACAAGGGTGAGAGACTTTGCTTTGAGAAGAAAGCCACGGAGCCTCATGTCCAGAACGGAGGTGGCAGCCACACCAGGTTCCAGAAGGGTGCCAGCATGGAGAATTTGTTCCTTAGAATCCGGGTCAGAGTGCTCAGTGATCCAGGCACTTGACAGCTATAGCCAAGTGAGAAAAAAGTCTGGCTACTGCTCTCACTGGCAGCAGACCTTGGCATTATCCACATGGCATTGGTTTTAGACGCATGCAGAATGCAGGAGTTCTGAACTTATGAAGGCTTCCACCTGGACTGTAGAAGGCCTGGGAGGCCAGGCAGCGTGCCCCTGGGAGGGCAGTGTGTGAAGCTGCGAGTGAGAAACCTGTTCAGCAGAAACCTCAGAAGTTTGGACAAGCCAGGAATGTGGGTTGTCTAATAAGAGCTGCAAGGAGAGAGCAAAGCCAGCCCCGGAGAAAAGCTGTGGGAGCTACCAGCAGAAGTGCCACAGGGGTAGAGCCATGTAAGGCTTTTGGAGCTCACAACTCGTTACAGGTCACTTTAGAGGTTCACAGGGAACAAAAAGACTTAATGTTTGCCCTTCTGTATTTTGGACTTGCCTTGGTCCCGAGGGTTTGTATTCTCCTTTGTTTATCTTTGGAACGGTAATGTTTATCTTGCTCCTTGGAATATTGGAAGTGTTTAACTTTTCATTTGTATGGGGGCTCACAGCTAAGAGTTTGTCTTAGTCCCTTAGGTCTTGGGCCTTGGACTCTTCAACAATGCTGAAACTGTTAGGACTTTGGCAACTCTTGCAGATAAACTGAAGTATCTTTTGAATAAAGGGATGTACATGAGTCTTTGGGGGGGAGCAGGTGCAGAATGTTATGCTTCTCGTGTAATGTAATATTAATAGACTTAATAGTGATTCTTAAGGGCAATGAGAGCTGTGTTATAATGTCCAAGTTGTGAGATGTTAAGAAGCATGTCTTCCTAACGGGAGATCGGTTTAAAGAAGTATATATGTGGTTGCCAAGCTGACAGGAGTGGATTGCATCCTTGTGTGACAAGGATACACTGTGTCAACTTGAGATGTGGGAAGCATGGCTGAACCCACGTGTCCATTCTGTGCCCTGAGGCTTGGGGGCCCTGCACTAGGGTGGGGAGGACCCCGCCAGAATGACTCAGCACAAAAAGGGTATATAAAGGAGTTGAGTAAGGCTTCTGTCCCCCACTTCCTAGGAGGAGTTCTGATCTTTGCACGCCCCTTTACGGCCCTGCCACTGTGGAGGAGCTCCGATCTTTGCGGTAGAGTGCCAGTCTTTGCAGTTAGTGTAGAAGGAAAAGAGTCTTGACGGCCACCACAGCTGCTGCTGCTCCTCTGCTCTTCCTTGTTTTCTGCTGCCATGACCTGCTGCCATTTGCCTTGGAGCCAGTAGAGTTCAGACTGAAACTAACTGTGAGCTAAATAAATCTTTCCTTCCTTCATTTTGGGTGCTGGTATGTTCTCCCAGCAATGAGTAAAAAGCAGCCAAGACATGCAGCCATCCTTAGCAATAGATGATAGTAAGGACCCAAGTTCCTCCAACATGACAGGAGCTGAGTTCCTATCAGGAAAGCCAGTGTAACAGCACCACACTGATTCAGTTCAGTTATAAATTGACTATTATTTAATCCAGCACACGAAGCCCAAAGTACTTCCTTGTACTCACCTGTACATTTCTGGTTTATTTTACTTAATACACTCACTCTGGAACCAGACTGCTCTATGAAAATATTTCTTAAAAACATTTATTTGAAACACTTCTATCTTGTGCCAACTTGAACTATTAAAGGTGGATGCCTAAAGTTTTCTCTTAAGAAGGAATCTGAGAGTTGGGCATGGTAGTACCTGCCTGATATCCCAGCACTCTGGGCTGAGGCAAAAGGATAGCAAGTACAAGCCCAACCTAGGCAACCTAGCATCTTACCAAGGGCCTGTCTCAAAATGAAAAAGGGCAAGCTGGGCATGATGGTGCACACCTATGAGCCTAGTACTTGGGAAGCTGAGATAGGAGGATCACCATGAGTTGAAGACCAGCCTGGATTACATAGTAAGTCCAAGGCCAGCCTACACGACATAGTGAGACCTGTCTCAAAATTATCTTGAAAAAAAATTAGAAAGGGTTGGTAATGTAGCTCATTGTGAAGGGGCTCAGGGTTCAGTTCCTATTAACATGTACACACAGACACACAGACACACACACACACACACACACACACACACACACACACACACCCCTGAGGTTGAATCTAAGATAAACAAGACTGAAAATGAGTTGTAAACATCTGCCATTAGTATAGACAGGCAGAATGGTAACAGGGTACTATATATTTACCAGTTAGAGGATACAATTGTCTAAATAAAACCTGACTAACTATAGTTCATATCCTCACAGAGTAAAACTTGGCATATAAAGATGCCAAGCCAATAAAGACCATTTTCCAATAAATGTCCATTTAATTACCCCTCAAAGAAAAGCCTAAAATTCTAAATTACTCACCAGTTACTTAGGGAACAAATATCTAAACCACCAGCTGTATCGCATATGGGTGAAAGAGGAAGACAACAAATACTTGTGTTCAAAGGAAGCAAGTTAAGGCCAAGACAACGTAACTGGGAAAAAGGAAAGGAAAAAGCATTTTATGAGGGAAGGGGAACAGGTAGCAAAGGCAGGAAATGTGCTCCCAGCTGAGCAAACCATATTAAAATATCGAAACTTAGACGGAAGAGGAAGAGATTCCTGGGGTCTTTTTAAAGGACTGCAGCATGTCACTTAGACCTTTGGAAAAACATCTCTGTGTGGTTGTGCATCTCAGTCAGATTTTTTATTTTTTATTTTAATTTTTTTATTTTATTTTTTTAATTTTATTTATTTATTTGTTTGCTTGTTGTGTTTATTTGTTTCTTTATTTATTCATTTTGTGGCTGGCTCAGCCTGCCCTGGTGGTAGCGCTGGCACAGCATGTGGTGCCGGGGATCGAACTGCAGTCTCCGCAGTTGCCTGAGCCCTCCTAAGCAGGCGCTTTAGACCACTGAACCATCTCACCGGCCCCAGTCAGATTTTTTATTGATTAGGCTATTTTATTTTAGAGGTAATGGTCTGATATCAGAGAGCAATGTAAATAACTTGTTAGCAATACAAATGCACATCTGATAGAGACGTAACTGCTTTCCACCTGCTAAAAGAGCATAGCTACAAATAGGCCCTTTGCTCTGTAGGGAATTTGCATCTATTAGCAAGCTCAGCATTGCCTTTCTTTGATTTTTTTAAAACTTTATTTATTTATGTTATGGCCGGCTCAGCCTGCGCTGGGGGTGGGACAGGCGCAGCATGTGGTGCCAGGAATTGAATCACGGATCCTGTGGTTGCCTAAGCTTGCTTAAGCAGGCGCTTTAGACCACTGAGCTACCTCACCAGCCCTGCCTTCCTTTGATTGACTATGTGAATTATTTCTCAAAATTTTCTTTTACCTAGTCTTGATATCATACATGTTTTCTCATCAATGAATTGAATAAAATATTTGACATATTCTCTTTGTTTTTGTGTAAGAATCATGTTTTTAACCTTTTAAAAATTATATTTTAGCAATGTATGTAGCAAAGTCATGATAAGTTAAATAAGTGGAAAAGAAGAGTTGTGGTAGACCTCAAGAAATCGGATCCAATGATAACTATAATAAGTAACAGGAGGACAATGAAAGGGTACCAGCACACAGTTAACAACTGTCTCCTCTCTCTTAGGATGATGAAATGGTGTGTGTTTATTGTGCCACTGAAAATGAACAGAGCCTCAGGGGCCTGTGGGACATTGTCAGATTCACATTTGTGTCACTGGAGTTCCAGGAGAGGTATGTTAATTTTCCTGTGAACAATGTCAAATTAGGACAAACTTGGTGGCTTACAATAACAGAAATTTATGCTTTCCCTCAGAGGCTCTATGGGAGAATCCATTTCTTTCGGCTTTGTCTTATTCTTCTCTTGTTGCTGGAAAAAATACCTGACACTCAAAATGAAGGAAGCAAAGGTTTATTTAGCTCACAGTCATTGGAGATTTTAGTCTCTATTCAGCTGGCTCCAAGGCACAGTGGCATATGGCAGAGGGCAACCTTTCACGGCGGCAGCTAAGAGCAAGAGAGTAAGAAGAGCTAGCTGCTCAAGCAGCTAACTTCTCTTCCTTCCTTTGCATTGAAATGCAAATCACCTGCCCCAGGGCAGGTGCAGCACCCACTTCCACAATAATCAATTACAAATTCCAGAAGCCGCCCAATGACTGCATGAGGCTTTGGGAGGACACCTGTGCACAAACCATAACATTCCACCCCTGGACCCCCAAAGACTCATGCACATCCCCTTTATGTAAAAGACATTTTAGTCTATCTCTAAGAGTTGCCAAAGTTCCAACAGTTTTAGCGTGGCTGAAAAGTCTAAGTCCCAAGTCTCTGTGAGCCTCTATACAAATGAAAATTTAAACACATTTAACATTTAAAGGCACAAAACAAACATTACCATTCCAAAAGATACACACAGCAGGATACCAAGCATTGGGACCAGCACGAGTCTAAAATCTAGAGGAACCAACATTAAATCCAGGTCCTGTGGAACACCCAAAGCACTCTGTGGCAAACTGTAAGCTCTATGTAGCTCCACCCCTACAGCACTCTTGGTAGATGTAGCTCCCATGGCTTCTCTCTCAGGCTGGCTTTGCTACCTCTTTGCATGATCTACGTTGTTGGCTTTTCCAAAGTTCTGGTGTTTCCACTAAATAGGCTTCTCACTCACAGCTTTACACACTGCTCTCTCAGGAGCACACTGCCTGGCCTCCTAGGCCTTCTTCTGAAATCGAGGCGGAAGCCTTTTTAACCTCAGAACTTCGGCATTTTCAATGCGCCTAAAACCACTGCCACATGGATGATGCCAAGGTCTGCTGCCAGGTGGAGCAGTAGCTAGGCTTTCTTCTCTCTTGGCTATAGGGGTTGGGTGCATGGATCGCTGAGCACTCTGATCCTGATTCTGAGGAATAAATTCTCCATGTCGGTGCCATTCTGGAACCTGGTGCTGCCACCACCACCATTCTAGAACAAAGGGCTCAGTGGCTTTTGCCTTCAGGCAAAGTCCCTGACCTTTGCAATTCTGACGCTGCAAAAGGTGGAGACCTGCCACCACCTGTGATGTCTTTAGGCCATCTTTTCTATTTTCTGGTTCCTTCTAAGCAATGGAGATCCTTTTAGTTTTATCTTTGCAGCCCACAGCTTTATTGGCACTTTCTTTCTGGCCAAACTCACATTTTGAACCATCCTGCTGGGCTCCTTGCTCTTGACTTGCAATATAAATCTGGCTAAAAGCCCCCAATAATAGCTATGCCACTGCTCCAATATTTGGCTGCTTTGAAATATCTTTTGAAAGATTTATCAGTCCGCCATGCTTGAACTCACTCTCAGGCAAAGTCTCTGGACATGATCAAAATGTAGACAACTTCTTTGTCAAGTCAAAACACAAATGATCCAGAGTCCAACAACCAATACAGTCCTTTTCCCCAGCAGAAACCTCCCCAGCTTGGTGTTTACATGGTCTAGGAGGCCTTCCACATACATTTGGGACCTTAGCTGGGAAGGCCGAGCTGGCTGGAACAGAAGGGTTCTCTCTCCAAATGGTCCACCCTCTTCTAGGAGGGCAACTTCAATTTGATTACATGGCAGCAAAAGGATTGTTGCAATACGAGTTGAATTCCAAGATGCAATTTTGGAAATTTCTTTTCTTTTCTCTTTTTATCTTTTTGAGACAGGGTCTCAGTATGCAGCTCAGGCTGGCTTTGAACTCACTTTGTAGCCCAGGGTTGTCTTAAACTCACAAGGATCCTCCCAAGTGCTGGGATTATAGGTGTGTGTCACCACGCCCCACTAAAATTTTTAAGCTTCTACTAACAATTGTTATCATGCCAATGGCAAGAGTAAGTCACGTGAATTAGCCTAGAAGAAGACTTTCGAAGAGTATGGGTACAACTTTGTAAGAAAAATGTGCACGGTGGTGGGAGGGGGTGAGGCATAGCTGGCAGTCTTCTGCACTTAATCGCACTGGTTCTAACTCTATAGAACCCTTTCAGTCTTATTGTTATCCTGGAATTCACTTCATTGACAAATTCAAGACCTCGTCTCCTACCTGGACTACTTAAAATAATCTCTAAATTCAACTTGTTATACTCCATTAGTATGTGAAGTAACTAGAAAACACAACATGATCACATAAACTGCTGCTTAAAACTCAACAGTTTTCCTTGGCCATCCAACTAAACTCTTCAGTGAGGCCTACAAAGTCTCTAATTTTCTAGTTCCTATTTACCTAGGGTATCTCCTACCATTCCCCTCCCATTTGCCCTACTCTTCTAAAAATGAGTAAGTCTTTACAAGGCCATGGCATTTCAGTATCACAAGTTTCCATTGAGTGTTGTTTCTCTCTCAACCACCTTACCCTCACTTTTGTCCTGCAAAATTTAAGGTATTCTTCAGTCTTTACTTCAAATGCTATGAACTTAAGGAAGTGTATCTTGCCTGATAAAATTAAAAGCTCTAAACTTTTACTTCTGTTGCATCTCACGCAACCTTCAGTTATAGTGTTTACTTCCATCCTCCACTGTAATTATTTGTTTGCAGACCTGTTCAACCACTTACTTCCTGTCGGATGGATGGAGACTCCATCATATTGGGGCTGGGGGGTGGGGGGAAGAGCACACTTGGAAATGAACCCAATGCTTCTGAATTACAATGACATCTGTTTTTATTTTGAGACAGTGTCTCACCAAGTTGCTTTACTGCCCAGACTGAGCTTGAATTTCCTATCTTCTTGCTTCAGCCTCCCAGAGTGCTGGGATTACAGGTGTGCCTACCATACCCAGCTACATTTTTAAAACCTATCTCTTGTATGTCTAGTATAATTCTTGACAGTAAGAAGCCAATAAATGCTTTTTAACTAATTTTTTGAAATTAAAATGTCAAAGCTGTTGGAGTGCTGTACAGGTTATTGTGGGAAGTGCTCTGTATTCTTTATTTTTATTTCATTTTATTTTTTTGAGACAGGGTCTCACTATGCAGTTCAGGCTGGCCCTGAGCTCACTTTGTAGCACAGCCTGATCTCAAACTCATGACCCTCCTGCCTAAGCCTCCCAAGTGCTGGAATTATAGGCGTGCGCCACCATGCCCAGCACTAGAGCTCTGGATTCTGAATCACTCAGACCTTCAAGATTCTTTCATCACCTCCCAGGAACCTAGACGGAATTTCCTCCACTATGAGCTGGGTTTGTTTACATGCGTTGGAAGGGCCAGTACTCTTGACAAAGAAAAACAAAAATCAACCGATGGCTAATAGATATACTAATGAAAGTTAGTGTATCTGTGTATGCTTTGTAAATGTATAATGACAGCATTTACAATAGTAAAATGACTGATGATGTGGAAAAAAGTAAAATCTTCATTTCCAACATTCCAGGCACTAATGAGAATTTATCACATAACAACCCATCATGAAGTCAAATCTCAACTTGGAACTCTTCTACATTTTTTAAAAATGTGTCTAGTACGGGGTCTATGTAGCCCGGACTGGGGTGATCCTCCTGTTTTCAGCCTTCCTAGCGCTGGGAATACAGGCGTGCACCACCACAGCAGGTCTCAAGCCAGCTCAGGGCACACGGGGTGTGGGTTTGGCACAGCATGTGGTGCCCAGGACTGAACCCTGGTCCCTGCGCTTGCCTAAGTAGGCACCCAGTCCACTAAGCTAGCTCACTGGCCCCTTTGGGCTCTTCTTCAAATGTGCTGTTCTAGTCAAGATATTTGTGTGCAATGCAATACCAAATGTACTAACAAATTTCCAACATGAACTGATATGCCTTCAATGTGTTATACATATGCTAACAATGATAAATCTAATGTATTAGGTATACTAAGTTTATAAATTTACTAAATGTTCCAAGATTATCAACTTACAAAAACATACTGGTGTTCCAATGTGGCTGTAATTTAATTATGCGTGATCCCTTCTCCCCGCCCCAAATCCTCATACATTTTAAAATTTTGTTGTTTTGTTGTTTCTTTTGGTTTTTTGAGATAGGTCTCACCATGCAGCCCAGGCTGACCTCACATTTGTGGCGATCCTCCTGCCTCAGCCTCCTGAATACCTGGATTATAGGCAGGCGCTCGTACACTTTAAAGTTTAAAATACAAATGTCCATATAGTGTAGTTGGGGCCTTGGTATTTACGTTGAAATACATCTCCCAGGGAAATTCACTACAATCCAGGGCACTGCCCTCAGCCTCACTGACCATAGAAACTAATTTGGCTCTGGCCAAATTAGTCAAGCTTGGGGCACACTCAGTAAATACATACACACACACACACACACAGAGGAAATACCTAAACAGTAAGATCTAACTGGTTTTGGATTTCAAGGGCGAAGAGTGCTTTAAGAGAAATGATCTGGTAACTGAAGTAATCTGATTTAAACACAGCCTCAAAGTGGATAACTGCGGCTAAACATCAGATTCACTTGTACTGATAGCAGAAAGGAACACGCATGTTTCATGGTTAATCACACACCGATCTTGGTAAGATAATCGTGAACGGCTTTAAATTAGGTATTTAGTGAGCAATAACAGGCAAAACGCAGCACCGTTTTCACTAAGCATTCTGCTCACACCGGCTGTACGTGTATGCCAACTAATTATAGGCATGCGCTGGGCATGGTGGTGCACACCTATAATTCCAGCACTTGAGAGGCTTTCGCAGGAAGGTCGTTGTGAGTTCGAGATCAGGCTGTGCTACAAAGTGAGCGCAAGGCCAGCCTGAACTGCAGTGAGACCCTGTCTCAAAAAAATAAAATGAAATAAAAATTAAAAATCCAGAGGCTTAGGGGAGAGGCTCTCCCCAAAGTAAGTTCAGTCCACCACGAATGGACTGTATTTCCTCGATGTAATCTATAAATACAGCTGAGGTTCCCTGTATACAGCACCACAAATACATAGTTTTGCCAACTTATTTCCACCCCACGCACACTTTCCAACACTTCTGATTTCACCTTTTGGCTGGCGCTTGTTCGCACTGCACCGCCTCAGAGTCGTCACGAAAGCCCTGCTGCGCCACCGCGCCGCCGGCCTGTCACTGGCCAGCCGCCAAGTGGGTCAACGCAGCGGCGCTAGGCGGAAACCCAGCCGCTCCCGCCCCCCCGCCCCGCCCCGCCCCGCCCCGCCCCGCCCTTCCGGAGCGGCGCGGAACCTTCCCGCGTGCTGCTCACGCTTGAGCCCGCGAGTCCCGACGCCTCGGGAGGGGAGAGGCCTAGGCGGGGGACCAGAGGGACGAGTCTCAATAGCTTGCGCTTCAGTCCGGGTTTCGCAGGCGAAGTGCCGCGCCAGCACCCACCAAACACCCACGAGGCCTATGCCGGACTCAGCAGCTCTACGAGCCACGCAGGGGCGGAGCACTGGAGCCGGAGCTTGACGTGGGGGCGGGGCCAGGAACGGGGCGGGGCTAGAATGCCGAAGGGAGGGGCGCGCGCCCGAAGACGTCAAGGGAGCGCGTGCGCCGCCGCTGGCCAGGCTGGCGCTGCAGCAGTTGGAAGATGGTCGTGGCTGTGCCCGAAGGACTTGGCGCGGCTGTTCCCTCTGTGGGTGCCGAGGCCCACGTCCGCTCCCGGTCATGAGAGGTCAGGCCTGAGGAGGCGGCCGGCAGCGGGGGCCGCGGCGGAGGGCGAGGGAGGCTACTGAGGCGCTGTGGACTCGGGCGTGGGTGGAGCGTTGTCAGGGATTCCGGAAGACTTGCTGTTTGCTTCTCTTCGTTGCTTTTCGTCCTCGTTCCTGTCTATGCGTGGAGGAGAGTGGAAGGGTTCTTGTTTTTATTTATAGAAAAGGCACAAAGTGTCCTGCTAAAGTGGCTTTTCAGATACTTGAGGAAATACATGGCATCGTGTCTTGGGCGCCTCGGCGGAAGCCGCCAACGAACAGAGCTGAACCCCGAGCCGCCACCCCGTAAGAGCGCATAGGTAAACCCGGTGTGAAGCAGAGCGACCGGAGCGAGCGGCGTTCTCTAGCGTCCTTCCGACGCGCGGAGCTGGGCAGCGGCGACGAGCTCTGCGTGTCGTCAGCCGGGTTCCAGCTCTGAAGTCCGCGTCCTGGGAGACACATGTTATCGCATAGGGAACCCTCCCTGCCCACCTTCTGACTCCCCGGCTCCCTGCAGCGCGCACAACCAAGGGAGACATTTTTAACCGGCAGACTGTCACTACCCATATTCAGACTGACACGTCACCAAGCAGTTACATGGTGACTCCCCCAGAATATCGCGATTTTGAAAGTACTTAGGTAACGCTCTTCTGGGAGAAGTACTGTAATATTGGTATTCTTGGTGGCACCATTAATTATTAGAGATCTTATTAGCTTTGGGGCTATTTCAGCATGAAGCGAATTTGTAGGTGAAATGTTTATTAGTTTCCTGGAATAGTGAGGTATTGAGATGTAATTATCTTTATTCTTCCTAGTCTGTCCAAGCGTTACAGAATACTAACTCAATGTCCCTTATGAAACTTCTTTGATGTAGGAATCTGGCAGATGAAGCTGCTCCAGTTGTGTGCAGATAAATGTACCAGTATTTAGTATTCATATTAACATCTGCTGAATCCCCATACTTCATGATTGTTTTGCTAATGTGTTCAAGGTTTTTTTGGTACCAAATGTTCCTTGATAACTCAAATTCATCTGCTGTGACTATCGGCCACTCCTTTAGTAAATAAGACAACTGTTCACTTGAAATATCTTCTGCTTTTATCTTCTTAGGAGACCAACCACTGAAGCAAAGAAATCTGGATCAAAGAAAAATTACTAAAGGGCCATGCAGGCCAGTTGTAGCCAACTGCACAGTTCTTCAGGAACTGCAAGTGGTGAGGACGCACCAGCCTCCCAGTGCGTCCATGCAGCTAGACTGGCTGAAGAAGGGGCTTGTCTTCATTCCGGAGATGTTCATATCCAGATAAATGCCATACCTAAAGAATATGTTGAAAACCCAAACTCCAGAAATACAAGGTCAGGGGTCCACAGCTGTACTCATGGATGTGTACACAGCCGTTTCCAGAGTCACTCTCACAGTGAAGTGAGGCAGCCAGATGAAACCTCTAGGGAATCTGGAGAACACGGAAGCTCCTTCTCAGAATTCCGCTATCTTCTCAAGTGGTTGCAGAAATGCCTTCCATATATTTTGATTCTGGGTGTCAAACTTCTTATGCAGCATATAACAGGTAGGGCATAATAGAACACTGAGTTGTTTAATTGCTATATTCAGTTAATTTTCTTTTGTTACTGGTAATCTACTTCAACCTATGCATTTCAGTTATTTTCTGTTGGCTTTTTAAAATTTGTTTTCTTTTAATTCATGTTATTAGTTTATGTAGTCCTCTTTGCCTTTTTTCTTTCAATTAACTGAAACTTATTTTCTAACAGGGATTTCTCTTGGAATTGGGCTGCTAACAACTTTTATGTATGCAAACAAAAGCATTGTAAATCAGGTTTTTCTAAGAGTAAGTATAAAAAGAAAACTAAAATCTTATTAACCCATGTATAGAATTATAGAAAAATAATTTTGGAATAGAACTTTGAGATAAATAGGAACTAATAGGATGTTTTCATATCCATGATGCATTTGATTTTGTTTCCCAGATGACCTGTGCTATATTTTCTGTCCTAATGCAGAAG
>PVKN010008790.1:0-24622 GCA_004027915.1 Capromys pilorides | reverse complement strand
GGGGTTCAGTCCCTGGGCTTGCAGTGCTGGCCTCGACCCTGGGACACACCGAGACGGCAACTAAAACTGGTGTGCACCTGTAATCCCAGCTCTTGGGAGGCTGTAAACAGGCAGATCACTACAAGTCCAATCTGGTAGTGAGACCCTGGACACCCTGTAGACCTTTCCCTAAAAAAAATAAATAAATAAAATAAAATTTAATTTCCCTATTTCATCCAAAACCTATGGAAACACAGTACATACCGTGGTATTTGGATGCCTACACATGCAGGGAGGCCATCACCACAGTTAAGCTAATAAACACGTCACCGCCTCCACGTAGCTCTCCTGCTTTTGTTTTTAGTACAGTTGTTTTGATCTTCACAGTTGTCATCTATTCCTCTCTCTGCGCTTCTGGGATGGAGGTGCCCTTGGCTTTGGAAGCCCCCGTCGCCTCCCCCAGGAGTTCTTGGTGAGCACTGGCCCATCAGCCCCTGTGATGGGCAGAACAGGGCTGCACAGAGAAAAGGAGGAGGCCTTGGAAACGCGGATCTGAATCAACCCTGGGAAGGGGCGAGCGGGTCCCACCTCTGAGCCTCTGCATCCTTGTCCTAAAGTGAAGATAATCCCCCCTCCCATGCCCCTGGTTGCCGAAGGATTAGATGAGATGTTGGAAGGTCCTTCACACAGCTGTGTGCATGGGTGGCACCTGGTAAGTCCTGTTCCTGTACTGGACCGTAGAGATAAGAAACTAGCATCTCAAGAAGCGGAGAGCAATAAACAAAGCCCAGGGACAGGTGTGGTCTGTTACTGGGAATTCCTGGAAGCTGGGATTCAAGGAGATACTTAACAGCTTATCCTGATGGCTCCTTGTTTGTTGTCTCCCTCCTGCTTGGAATGTTTTTCATTAGCGTTTGTGGGAACCTAGTAATAGGGAAAAGGTGGAAGTCAATAGAGAACTGGTCCTCACGTGATCACATTCACTAGCCCAAAATAAAGCTGAGATGCTTTGGGGGTTCTGGGCTCACTTTGAGAGAGACAGATCTCAGTGAGACCTCTGAGCAAAATTTATCAGGTCTTCTCGTTTCTTTCCGCACTGACTCTTAGCAGCAGCCCCACCCTGTGTAGAAGTTGCTAGATGGCTGGAGGGCAGTAGGAACTAGGCGCGCTGTGGTTCCATGCTTCCAAATAAGGATTTTTCAGAGGAGAGAGTCCTTCATTTCAATGATTCCTCAATATCTTATTTTTATTTTTATTTTGTGTGTGTGTGTGTGTGTATTTTAGGGAAGGGTCTACAGGGTATTCAGGGTCTCACTACTAGATCTGACTAGTAGTGATCCAGTCTCAATTATCATCTCAGCATGTCCTGGGAGTGGGGCCAGTAGGCAGGCCCAGGATTGAACACCCTGCCCCTGCCCCTGCTTGCAGGCTCTTAAATCCACTGAGCTATTTGGCAGGCCCTAATGATCCCTCAATAGAGTGCAGCTCTGACGGACGCAGGGGCAGAAGCCCAGAGCTCGGCTCTTCGTCTGCTCTTCAGCCACAGGACTGCATCTGCATGCAGCCCTGGGCCCCTTCCTGGGCCAGATGGGAAGACCAGCTCTCTGCCCCGCCCTTCCGCTGTGTGCCCCTGCCATGTGCACCCCAATGCCTACCTCCAGAATAGAGGTAAGGGCTGTTGACCTGGGCCAGAATCATCCTAGCTGAGCACAACGGAAATCACATCCAATGGGGACTATTTAGGATTGCACCCCAGAAAACAGATTGAAGTAGTATGAAAATGCACTTAGAGTTTGCAAAACAGCATTGCATTTACAGCTGTCAGCCACGAAAGAGACCGAAAGTCACGTTGCCCATAGGGGATGGCCAAAGTCAAGGTGCCTTGGAAGAGAGCCCTGGGGTGGCCTCTGCCCCTGCGTTGTTTGGCGAAGGATTCCACAGTGCAGGGGCAGCAGAGGGGCAGAGGTGGCCCAGGGAACCACAGCCTGGCCCAGGCCAAGGGCAGCACTCGCCAGTGGGCGTCCCAGCGCAGTTCTGAGATTCCACTGTGGCTGTGTCTCAGGCCAGAGGCGACAAGACCTCCCAGCTGCACCGGAAGCGTCCCAGCCGTTGCTGCTCCGTGTGGGTTTTCTTCCTGGATGGGATTAAGCAGTGTGGCTTTCCAGACATGCAGTGCAGGGCCCACTGTCCTGGAGCCACCCGGAAGTACCGCCATCTTACTTGGGTCTCTTCCTCCCCAGCTCCTCCTGCCTGTCAGGGCCCAGGGTGCTCTCATCCATCCTGTCAGCTTGCCTGAAAGGAGTTCTCAGCTGAGTGTCCCCGGAGGAGGAGCCGCTGGCCACCTCTGGGCTCCATGGCAGGCGTCCCACATCTGGCAATGACATCTCCCAGCTCTTTCATAGGCAGGGACTTTTCTGTGTTGGGCCAAAGGGCTGACGTATGCGTGTTCCAGTGCCCTGGGATGCCCCTGACCCGACTTGTAGATCAAGCCCGCTTCAGGGGCCTTGCATCTCAGCCACTACTTCAGTGGGAGATGCGACAGGTTCCTGGCACTAGTGGCTGCTGTAGTGGCTAAGGATAGGAGCCGTGGCATCCTGTGGGTTCACACTGTGGGCCTCCCTCTCAGATGAGTGTTTGGCAAAGTCCCTGGGCAACGTGTGCCTCGGTTTCTTCACCTGTTGAGGAGGAATTGTGATAGCAATGGAGCAGCCTCACACTAACAGGGCGAGAATAACTGAGAGAGGAGCCAGAGCGGCCTTTAAAATGACTATTCTTTCCAAATTTAATCACAGTTCAAATATACTTGTGTAGATGCCTAACAGGTGGAGTCCAGGGTTAGAGACAGTGTCTAGATCACTGGGGGCCGGGGCTGTCTCGGGGTGTTGGGATCTGAAGTGACTCCCCAGCCCCATGTGTAAGGAAAACCATCGACCTTCGGGCTCTCAGCTGAGGGCAGTGAGGTGGCAGGGCTGGGCTGGAAGGAGAGTGACCTTGAGCTGTGGCCCGGATGGGTGCGTCTCCCTCCCCCTGCGCACCCTTCCTCCTCAAGCCGCTTCCTGTCCACCATGATGCAGGCAGAGCTCCTCCGCCAGCCCCTCCCACCCTGCCACCGACCCCACAGTCCCTGAAACTTATTTTATCCCACTGACAAGGGAAGCGACTTAGTGCCTTGTTCAAACTTCATATTAGCTATTGTTATTTTGCAAACATTTATTTAGGAACTTAATAAATAATTACATATCCCAATGCTGCCCAATGCAATCAATAATTACATCATATAACAATTATACTGTAATATTCAGATACTGTAATATCAATAGCTACATTTTGCTACCTCATACAACTAACAGCTGGACCCTGGACTTCATCAGAAAGACGTCCAACCTCAGCAGTGCTAACAGTGGGGATTAAAACCATGGAATGCTTCCTATTCTGTCTTCTCATGTGGGCCAGGATAAAACAGATGAACAGCGGCATAGGTGAGGACAGGAAAGGGACCCTCCAGTTCCAGGGCTGGTGGTGGCTCTAGCTGAGGCCCTGTGGCTGCTCCACCTGGTGTGGTCTTCAAAGTTGACCCTCAGGAAACTGCAGTCCCCAAGCTCTGAGTTTCAGGCTTTCCACTACGAGGTCACTTGCTGTGATGAAAAACACGAAACCACCTCAAGATTCACCCGCAGGTGAACAACTGGAAAAATTTTAATATGCTAAAGCTCCGCTGCTGCTCAAAGTGATGATGTGAATTTAGATTTCTTCACAGAGGAGGCTGCCTTGTCGAGGAAGTGAAGGAGCAGCCTAACGCACAGCGCGCCAGGGTTTGCCTCCTGTCTGTGTGAAACGCGCCTGGGCTGTGTGTGCGTGCTGGGCACACGGCTGGGCACACGGCTGGGCACACGGCTGTGCACATGGCGCAGATGCTGGGAGCTGCACACCAAGATCTGGCAGTGGGCAAATTTGAGACATGACTCTTTATTCTGAGAGCATGTGCTTTCGTTGACATCTTCAGCAGCTCTGAGCTTCTAATGATCTCTGTTCACTATTATTCTCATTGTTAGAAAGAAGCAAGCTGTTTCATTTCATTCATATGAGAGAAGGAGGGCTTCTGGGGTGCTGGTGGCAGCAGGCACAGAGGCCTGCCCTCAGAGCAGGAGAGCTGGGGGGACACGGGCAGAGGGGACGACTCACAGGGAGTGGCTCTGGTCGTTGTCCTTCAGGGGAGAGCAGAGGCACACGAGAAGCTCCCGGCGCTCATGGTGACGGCTTCCGCCCACTGCTGCCTCATGGGAGATGTGGCCCTCCAGTCCTTCCAAGTTCTCGACTGACTTTTAGCTGCTTGATTTTTTTTTTTTAAATTTGTTTGTTTGCTTATTTATTTATTTATTTATTTATTTAGTATTATGGCCGGCTCAGCCTGCTCTGGGGGTGGGGCTGGCACAGCATGTGGTGCCAGGGATCAAACTGTAGTCCTTCCAGTTCCTAAGTTTTCCTAAGCAGGTGCTTTAGACCACTGAACCATCTCACCGGCCCCCAGCTGCTTGGTTTTGAAAACCTTCATTTACTTGAAAGAACCCCTGCCAATCATCAAGGAGCGTTTCAAAGCTCACAGAGCTTCCGGCGATGATTTAGGAACTGTGGCTTTCTGTAGTTCACAATTGCAAGTGATAGGTGTTCTGGCAAATGTGCATTTTAGGAATCGTGTTACCGCCTCCCAGGTGTCTTTGCTCCTTAAGACACCATGTCACAGCGACTCACATGCTCCTGTGTCTGCAGCACAATGCACAACAGCTAAAGCACAGAAGTGACCTCTGTGCCCTCCAACAGGTGAACTTGAGAGGACTTAGTGTTGACACACCGCACACTGTGGAGTACTACTCTGCCATAAACAAGGATGGCCTGAGTCATTAGCAGGAAAGTAGATGTAGCTTGAGACCGGGACGTTAGGTGACATAAATCACCCATGGACATCCAAATACCATGTAGTTTCTCTTATATGAGACACCCACATTACGTATGCTTTCAAGGGCAAAATAAGAGCTGCGTGGGAAGAAGCAACCAGGTGGAATCTGTGGCCGTGGAAGGAGACCTGGGGAGGGAGGATGACCCCCGCGCCCACACGTGTGCTCCAAGACAGAGGACCCTGGGGCTCTGCAAACGCTGGCCAGTGGTGAGAACGAAAGCCCTCGTAACACAGTCCTGTGAGCACGAGTAGCCGCCCAGTGAGGACCACGGCGCACAGACACACGAGCGACCCCAGTCATGGGGAAGTCACTGGGAGCAAGTTTTGTGTCAGTGCCCCACATAGATTTGAAGGTGTTGTGTCCCCGATAGCCCGGGAGGGGGGCACTTCCTGATGTTTCGGGTATGTGCTCGTGGGAGAGCTGTGTCACGTGACTCCCGTAAGCTAAAACAGCACAGCTCCGACTTTGTCTCCCTGGTGTGTCTTGTGCAATGTGCGCTTTACGTCTTCTAAACTTTTTCTTCCTTCCCCGTGACCACCTGCAGGGCTGATATGCTCGTTTGTTGGGCTGCATAACAGCGCTCCCCAGCTGGTGTTGGGATTGGTGTCTGCGTCCCCCAAAGCCTCCTGCAGTCATAGGCCTTGGCACCTCTGGCTGCATCTGCAGTGTGTGACGTGGGCTCAAGGGTGTGCTCAGTTCCCTGACTGCTTCGCCCCGTCCTAATCCCAGCAGCCCAGGTATGGTGGAGGATGTGCTGGAGGATGATGCTGAGGGCGGTTGCTGCTCTGGCTGTCCTCCACCGCCATGAGCTGTTTCCCCTCTGCCATGCCACCTTGCATTGGAGCCAGCTGACTGTGGACCGAAACCTCCACAAACTGTGAGCTCAATAAGCCTGTTCTCTCTGACTTGGGCAATGAGTACTTCATCTCAACAATGAGAAAAGTGGCTAAAACAACCAGGCAGCTGCTTGTCTGGAAGCCAAGACGTCTCTTTTCTGAGAGGCAGGAACTGAGGCCAGGGAGAGCAGGGAAGCTGGTTCTTTAGGGGGCTGAGAGGGACCAAATGCCCTGTGCCCCCTGCACTTGGGGCATGCTAGCCATCCGCAGTGTCCCTTAGCCACAGAGGTGGACCCTTGTCTCTGCTTCACGTTCCTGTGCTTCCCCTGGGCAGCACGGCCTCCATGTCACCCTGGTCTCCAGCACATGCATTCAGTTCAAGATGAGCTCTCCGGGTGACCTCATTTCAACCTGACAACCTGTGGAAAGACCCTGCCTATCTCCAGGTGAGGTCCTGGGGCTCAGGAGGTCCATGGGGGAGCTTCAGAGGACCCCAATTCCGACCCTAGTAACAGGTGTGCTGTGGGCCTCTGCAGATGCCAGACGGAGGCTTGAAGTCTCGTGTGACATGGTGGAGTCACAGCTGGGTTATAGTGGGAGCCCAGAGCCAGCTGCAGGCCCTGGAATCACAGTAGCTCTGGACAAAAAGCAGTCGCTCTGCTCCCACAAATGCACGGTTATTGTAGCTGTTCTCCCCAAACCGAGCTCCTCGTGCGTTTTTATGGCGCCAACCCAGCCTGTCAGCCTCTCTGGCCTGATAACTCTGCTGCAGCAGCCCCTGCCCCGGAGACCATCCTGCTCACCCCTGGCCTCCAGCACTAGGCCCTCGGAGCACATCCCTCCCAGGACAGCAAAGCCATCTCCAGACGTGGCCAGTGGTCCCCTGGGGGGCTGGGCTGGCAGCTCTGATTTGAGCCCTGTGGACCAAGGTTGATCCAGTCTGGAGGGACTTTGACAGGGCCCAGCCTAAGGCCACCAGGATGGGGATGAGATTGGCTATCTCTAGGGTGGGGGTGGGGGCTTAAGGATTTGGGGGCAGAAAGGGTTTGGGGTGAGGGGAGCTCACGGCCTGCTTGGGGTCCAGGAGGGTGGGTGTGCAGAGGACACAGTACTTGGGGCTGGGAGTCCTAGAAGCTGCGTGCCGGGACTCTGGGCAGCGGCCCAGCAGGGAGGGGCTCTGGGGGTCCTAAGCGGGTGAAGCTGCTGTCTTCACCACTGTCCTGGTCCTGCTGTCCACTCCTGTCCGCAGCTTGAGATTGGCCCCCTGCCCTCCTTCTCAGGGTCCGTGTCTGGTGGACTCTGCTCCCTGTATTTGATCCCTAGGGGTCTGGCATCTCTCCTGGGCCTGTGCCAGAAGGAGGTTTTCTGTCTGATGGCTCAACTAGCTGCCGTGGTGCTCTGCACCCACAGAGCACAGACCCCTGCGCAGCACGTGGCTCTGCTGTGCTTATGTGGGCCCTGGCCCCCCCCCGAGGTGTGTGGTACTGATGTGTCCCGAGTGCCATCTAGAATGGCAACAGTAGGGGTCTAGACCTGCAGACCTCATGCTATATCTCCAGGTTCTGATGGCGCAGAAGCCAACCTGGAAGGTAGGCCCCTGTGTCACCTGAGCTGGCTGCAACTCTAGCTGGCAGCCAGGAGCGGTAGTGTATACCTGTCATCCTGGCAGTCAGGAGGCTGAGGCAGGAGGAATGCCATGAATTCAAGGCCAACCTGGCCTACGTGGCAAGACCTCAGCTCAAACAAAAAACCAAAACCCCTGCTGGCACACTCACCAGTGAGTGGCCTCTGGCCTCCTCCAGCCCTTCACTTAGAGA
Organism: Capromys pilorides; assembly: GCA_004027915.1. NCBI lineage: Eukaryota > Metazoa > Chordata > Mammalia > Rodentia > Capromyidae > Capromys > Capromys pilorides. The sequence continues at coordinate 17,035 of PVKN010008790.1, read as the reverse complement.
TGGAAGATGACGCCCATGACACCCGGGTCCCTAGAGTAGGAGCTGGCCTCTTCCTGCTGCCTGTAGCTCCATGCAGAGCCCAGCACATAGCAGGTGCATGATACCCACTTCCTGCATGAGAAGAGGGGTCACACTGGGGCCTGGTGACCCCCGAGCAGTGCTGCTTACAAAGCTTCTCTCACTGCTGCATGCTAGGGGAAGAGTGGCCACTGCATGTGGCCACATTTAGGACACTGAAATCCTTCCTTTGAAAGGTGGACTTTAAGAGGACAAGAAAGCAGGAGCAAGGCCTGAGGATCCCTGGGGGGGAGGGGAGGGGTGCCCTGCCGCTCCCTCTGAGAGGCAGGGAGGTGACCTGGTCACTGTGTGGGGGTCGTGAGGTCCCTATTGGACCAAGACGGCCCCAGGTCTGGAGGTAACGTCCACCTGTGCAGTCCCCGCGGGAAGCCGCAATGCAGCCAGGACCATACACCTCGAGAACCGGACAGGCCCTGTCCTCCCTGAAAGGTCGGCAGAGTTAGAAACAATAACACCATGAGCTTTGTATTCTAAGCACTTTATATTTTCAGTGACTTCTACAGATGCAATGAGCTGAGAATTTATTGTTTTCTTTATTTCTGGGTGAAACAAAAAGGAAAGAGGCACAGACATTAGGTAATCACCCCAAGACGCAGACGGCAGAGCTGGAACTGGAATTCGAACTCAGGCCTCTGTTTTGGCCCTCAAGGCTGTGCAAGTTCAGGCGTGCCCCCTGCAGGCTGGACTGAGACCTCCGCATCACGGATTCTGAGCAAAGGCAGGGTGTAAGCATCCCGGCAGCTCAGGAACGGTGGCCTGAGGAGCCCGGAGGTTGGGTGTGGCACTGCTTCCCCTGCACCTGCGCTGCTCCTCTCCCTGCTCAGCTCAGGTAGTGTCTCGGCCCCGCTCGTGACCGCTGAATCCCCCCTGAGGTCCTCCAGAGCCATTTGTCAACTGCTAGGTAGACTCACGGTGTCACCTGTGGTTAGAGTGGGGAGGGTCAGGGCGCCAGGTGGGGCCAAGGCACGTGGGTAGGGGAGGCTGACTGGGCCACGGGGAACAGTTTTCACTGCAGAGAAAGGGGAATCTCGTCCAGATCCACAGGAACTGCGGGAATTCTCTACAGAGCAGGAGGTGCTCCAGGTTCAGGAGGCGGGAGGGACACGGAGGCTCTTGGAGGAGATCCACGGACAGCATTCCTAGCTGGGGAAGGGCTAACCATCCTGTAGGCCTGTGGCAGAGGTGTGGAGGAGGAGGGTGGGAAGCGGGGAGGGTCCACAGTCCCCTGGACAGTCCACAGGTGTGCACCAGGGTCTCCCCGGTCTACTCACCAGGCCACTGACTGTGCAGACCTGATCCCCATGGGCTGTGAGCACGTGACAGTTTCTCCGAGGGTCACAAAAGGTCAAAGGCCCTGCTGCCCCACAGGGAAGTCGAGTCAAGGGGCTCTCAAGTGGACTCAGGCCTCAGACAAAACCTGAGTCCCACCTTAGCCCCAGGGCTAAAGCCCTCAGACCAAACCCACAGGACCCCCCACCCCTGGGAGAGGTTGTCATCTTTTCTCTTTCAGAGCGACCGCTGGCCTGGAGTATCCTGCTCAGTTCTTTCTTCGGGGCGTCAAGAACCTGGACAGGAGCCCCCCACCACGGGGGAGCCCTGGAGGCCTGGAGCAGATGACCCCACCAGCTGGCACTGCAGGAGACAGTTCTGTCCAGGCCTCCAGGCAGGGAAGACAGGAGCGCCGAGGCCCAGGTGAGGAGAGGGAATCAGGGTTGGTGCACGAGGGACTGTGTTCCCTGTGGGTGGGACCTGGGTGGAGGAGCAGAAGCTCTGTGTGCCAAGGACCAGGCACCCTGTGTCCACCGCCAGCCCCAAGCACTGCACTAGCATGGCCCCGTTACCTTGCCCAGGCTGGCCTCAAACCCTCCATCCTCCAGCCTCAGCCTCCCAACGAGACAGAGTTAGGGCATCAGCTCTTACCACATCTGGTTCACTCCGTCCTTTGAGGGTTCCTGGACAGAGGCCAGCCCAGGGATCAGCCCTGGCACCTGAGTGAATCAGAGGCCCTGTGCCCCTGGCTGCACCCCTGCCCCCCCAGCCCGTGTCCCTGCGGAGCCTGATGCCACCACACACTGACCTACAGCAGCCCTGCTGGACAGGGAACAAGCCCAGTCTGCGGTTTCAGGAAGGCTGGACTGGTGGCAGTGCCTGGAGATGAGAGGGGGCGGGTGACGGCCAGGGTGGGCCACCCCCGGAAGCAGAGAGGCGGTATTTGGGGAGGTGCTGGGGGTGAGGCCGCTCAGTCAGGCTTGAGGAAGAGCAGGCCCCACTCCAATCCTGGGAGGTGCTGCCAGGAGCCAGGCGTGCCGCTTGGCAAGATCCTCCTCGAGGCAACCTGGGCCTGCGCTGGGCACAGGGTGTGTGTGTGTGTGTGTGTGTGTGTGTGTGTGTGTGTGCGTATGTCACAGCCATAGCTCAGGGTACCTGCTGGGTGGGAGAGCAGGAGGGGAGGAGAGAGGGGGTCCTGTGCTGTCCTCCTGGTGACTGACTCACCCTGCCACGTTCCTCCCTGTGAGGAGCCACCTGGGTGCCCGGGGACAGCCCCACCACCTGGGCCCTCCTGCCTGCCCACTCTCCACCTGCAGCCCCAGTGCTAGCCCAGGTCCCTTCCCGAGGGTGAAGCCCTTATTCCCTGGGGTTTGCCACAGGCCTGTCCTGGGTGTCTTGAGCCCCTGTTTGTCTGTTTTGCTGCCAGGTCCCTGCGCCCAGGACACCCTGTGCCAGAGGTGGCTCCTTCCTCAGCCTGCTGCATCCCAGACCCAGACTCCACTCTCCCAGGAAGGCTCTCCCTGCACCCTGTGCTGCTCAGCCCTAGCTGAACTTTATGGGTGATCCTAGGATTAGGGTGCTGCCAGGGACAGGACACATGGAGAGAGGAGACCAGGCTCGGGCATAGACAGTGACTTGGCCGCTGCATGCTGACCTGGGCTGGGTCCCTGCTCCCTCTCAAACTGCAAGGCCCATGGAAGGGTCTGAACTTCCCTCCTGGCCAGGTCTACAGGAGGGGTGAAGCAGCCACATGTAGCGCGGGCAGCAGGGCCCAGCGAGGACCCACACAGTGGCTGCTGTCATCATGGGAGAGGTGGCTGGGCGGGACCTCACACAGCCTTGCCAGGGGAGGAAAAACCAGACCTAAATCCTAAAAAGGTAGATAGGATACACACCAGACACCCAGCTCTTCAGAGACCGAGGCAGAAGAATCATGAGTTCAAGACTTACCTCAAAACTTAGACTTTGCTTCAAAATAAAAAAATAATGAAGTAACTTAGCACTCCCTGCCTTCAACACCCAACCTCACAAAACAGGTCAATAAATAAATGATACCTGACAGGAAAGGGAAGAACTAGGCAAGAGGGAGGTGGCTGAGAGCTTGGTCAGGAGGGCTGTGGTAAAGGCCACCTTGGAAGCCTGGACCCTCTCAGTGTGTCACTCCTGGGCCAGCTCCAAGCCAGGCACCAGGACACAACCTCCAAGGGGTTGAGCTATGCGTCTGGGGCCTCGAGTTTGTGAAATAACGAGAAGACCAAAGTGCGGCGGAAGCGAGGAGCCATGGTTGTGTGGGGCTCACAATTTGCAGGCCACAGGGCTGCTTTTCCTCAGCAGGCAGTGGGCAGCAGCGAGGAGGCTGCGCAGGCGAAGGCAGGCCCTCCAGGCCCCTCCCCTTGAGTGGCAATTACGCTACCTGCGTTATATGTCTTCTAAGTGAAGCAACTTGCATCTCTGCGCGCTAACGCCTGAAATAATGGCATCTGCTCCCTCTGTCTCATGACTGTCAGCGTTTGTGATTTTTAAATAATGGCCTGTAAAAGCCCGGAGGGACGGCTCCCCAGCGCTCGCTGGCTCTTCTCGCCGCTGACTTGGAATTGCAAGTCCTTCCCCCAGCCCCACGGTGCTCTCCTGAGTGACTGCTGGCATGGCCTGCTCCAAGGTAGAGAGAGCGGGCTGCTCACAGCACCACAGAAAGGCCACGAGAGCAGGGATCTGAATGACGGTCACACGAGAAGGCCCGGGGCAGGCAGGTGTGGCCGCTCTTCTCTCGCCGTGTCGTCTTCGTCACTTTCCTCCTGCCGAGACACAACACCTGACACCCACAGCTTTGAGAAGGAAAGCTTTGGTTTAGCTAGTGGTTGTGGAGGCTTCAGTCCATAGTCGGCTGCTCCAGGGCAGGGTGCACTGCTAGAAGCACCTGGGTGGAGAAGAATTGCTCTCGGTCGGTTGGTCGGTCGGAGGGAGGCGACAAGCCCTCCAGGCCCCAACCAGCCACCTGCCACTCCCGCCAGACCCCGCCTCCCGACTGCCACCTGCTGTGGTGCCCTGCAGTCCAGGGGCCCCCCAAAAGCCCCAGCTGTGTGCACAGGAGGCTCTTGGGGGACAACTAGGTGTAGACCATGACACATGACACCCTGACGCCATCTGGAAGTGACCCAAGCCTGAGGGGAAACGAGCAGGGAGAGGAGAGGAGAGGACAGGAGGGCGACTTGTGGCTGAGCGGCTTCTCCAAGCTCCCCTGGCAGCCGCGTGACACTGCTGCCAGCCTTCAGGCGGCACTTAGCACCCTGGTCACGAGCTACAGGGGTCCCTAAGAATGTCATCGGCTCAGATTCATTGTGGCTCAGGATGACAGCAGGGTGCTGCTCCCGAGGAAGGGAACGCCAGCCACAGTCTCTCCTCCTCTTGCACTGGGCGCTTCTTTCTGTACCACTCTCTGCACGCACCTTGCTGACGAGAAGGTGGGGGCGCCTGTAAGGAGGTGACCCTCATCCCTGTCTCTGGTCATCCCCCTCCCACAGCCCAAGCTTGGGAGAGAAGACAACACTGGGCACCTGGCCTTTCCTCTCTGGAGCCCCAGCCCTCAGGTCTGACTGGAGGTCCCTGTCTCCCCTGCCTCCGCGTCAGTCTGCTACTACTTAGGATGAATGGAAGACGATGCCTGGACGCCTGCTCCGTGTACCCCATTCTCGCTGCGGCTTTACCCTGGGAGTCAGAAGCAGATGGGTTTTACAGTGGCCCCTGGGGCGACGTAACCAGAGACCCCTGACCTGTCACTCTTTCCAAGTTGGATTCTTGGGGAAGGCCACCCAGAATGGCCAGGTCGCAGAGGGGCTGTCAGTGGGGGTGGGGCGTGGGGAACCAGGAACCCCTAAGAGTCCTGCAATCAGGACCATGGCAGTTGGGAAGCTTAGGGAAAGTATACAGCTGCATGGTCGTATTTTTAAAAATAAAGATGCTGTGTGAGCAAGCGGCCAGTCACAGCTGTCCTGGGGTCCACTGGCCGCAGCGGTCACCTGAGAGGGAAGGCCAGGTCGTGAGTCCAGCCCCCGCAGAGCAGCTCGAAGCCTGCGCTTGCCTCTTTGCAAGTCTGCTCTTTGAGAAGAACACGCGCTCCCCTTTGTGGCACTTAATTACACGTGCTGACAGTCATCTGTCTGAGTAGCCCTTCGCGAAGTGGCCTCACAACCAGCTGCTCTTGGATTTAGCCAGAGATGGCAACTGTGTCTGCCCACTGATGCTGACACACGGGTCCCAGTGCATGGACATTTCCCCTCAGCTGCCAGGAAGCTCCCAACTAAAGGCGCTTTGCAAACGCACTAACACCTGGCTCTTGCTCTCTGTGATCTTTCTCATTAACTCCTTATTGGTTAAAAAAAAATTGTCTTCTGGTTAAAAAAAAACTGTCTTCCTGTTTATCCTTCGGAACAAGGCGATCTGTTGCAAGTTCTTGTGGGAAGCAGGCTGGATGTGGGATCTAATTGTATCCGAAATGAAATCCCGCCTCCTCCCAGCAGGCAGCTCCTAGCCATCCAGGCAACCCGAGCTCTGCGTGTGCATGTGCGTGCGTACGTACGTGCGTGCATACGTGCATGCGTGCGTGTGTGTAATGCGCTGGCCCTGCTCAGCTAGTCCCAGCCAAGCTCAGGAGAATCCCCTCGCCTCTGGGGAGGGTGGAGGCCTCTGGGCGCCGACCTTTTGGCTTGAGATGTTTTCTAGCTTTTCTGTATTTCACAGCTTTGTGGTAAATAATCAATTCAAGCCAGCACCCGAGTCTCTCTTTCTGTAATTCTGAAAACCCATTAAATGATATTGTTGGGAGAAAACAATGGCAGTGCTAATCATGCCCTGTGCATGCGCATCTTAATTTCCCCAGAGGCCTGAATATGAATTTTTACTAACATGTTAATTTTGTGTGTTAATCAGTAGCTGTAGGCCGAATGAATGGCTTGACTATGTAAAACTGTTTGATATTGAAACAACTCCTTTTGACCCCCTCAAATTGGCTTCATTCCCCTAAAGACGGTTAAAGTTAATTAAGCACTCAATAGGTTTATGGTGTTTAAATTAAAATATATTACTCCTCATTGTGTAGTCATCAAGCGAGGACGGCACCCCTCCCGGCTGCCTGGCTGGCTAATGGGCTTATCAAAATTCATGATGTAATAAGAAAGCCCGCGGCCGGGTACGCCTGGCACTCCGGGAAGCACTGGCCGCCGTCCGCCACCAGGGGGCACAAGCAAGCCGCGGATGTGGGCGGGATGGCTGCCCGAGAGAGAGGGCTCCTCAGCCTTGGGAGAAAAACAACTGATTTTTCCCTACAAAGGTGGACTCTGCTTGATGCAGCTCATTCTCCCCCGCCTGCCCTGTCTGAGTCAGCCTCCCCCGTTCCCTGTCCCCTGACTCGGAACTGTTTATCACTGGAGGATGTAGCAGGACTCGGCTGCGTGGCTCCCTGTGGCTTTCCTGGTCTGGGTCACTTTTCTGTGGGATTTTCATGCTGCTGGTGCTGAGGGAAGGGGAGAGTGAACACTAGCTTTGAGCATGGACCCCAGCTGCGGCTGGCCGACTTCCCGGGTTCCCAGGAACCCCAGGCTGCAGAACCAGCTCAGACCTGACCAGGCTTCCACTGCAGAATCCCACCTGCGGCCCCTGCGCCAACCTCCAGCTCCCAGCAGCCCACAGAGTATGTGGTCACTCGTGGAACACTGACTGGTGGCTGGGCCGGTGGGGTTCAGGGAAGCTCTGTGGGTCTCACACAGAGTGTCATGCACAGTTGTCTCAGACTGCACCTAAAAAATGTCATTTACCCAGTTCTCAAGATTGAGTGCAGGGGTGAGGGACCCATAGATGATGGGTGACGGGAAACCATCGCTTGGCTGGCATGTGCGGGGCTCTCCTGTGCTCCCCTCCTCCACGCACAACACGTGGGCTTGCACGGCCCAGCTGAGAGTAAAGAGCAACAGTTACCACCCGGCCGACCATGGCAGGGCCAGCTCTGAGGTGGGGACACCCTGCTGCTCCTTGTGCCCTTCCTGACCCACAGCCCACATGGACTCCGATCCTGGGGTTTGATTCCAGGTCACCCAAGGTTAGCAAAAGTGGCCTTGAGCCTGGGCCTCAGATTCCAAGTGCAGAGCAGAGCAGGGCAGGGGGCGGGGCTGGGACCCAGAGGGACAGGTGACCACTGAGTGGAAGGAGGCCGTGGTAGGCAGCCATGCTGGGGGGCCCCTCCTCTCTACATCAGGAGGTGACCCCCTGACCTTCCTAAATGGCTCCTTTCACTCTGGGCTGGTCACCAACATTCTAGTCCTGGGGAAACTGAGTCACCTGCCCTGAGTAACCAGGAATTGGTTCTGTGAATGTCACACACACACACACACACACACACACACACACACACACACACAGGTGTCTTGTGAAAATGATTGACTTTGGGGGTATGGAGTGGGAACAAAGGTTGCCCATTAGCCCAGTGTCTGGGAATAGACTCTCCCTCCCACTGTCTCTTCCCAGGGGACTCCCCGGGCAGGGGAGGACCCCTCTTTCACTGCCCAGTGCCGCCTCCCTCCTGCTAGTCTCAGCATCTCCAGTTAACCAGTAACCGGCCCTTTGTTGCCATCCTCAGACCATTGTCAGCCCAGGAGTACTTCTGACTGCTGTCCCTTTCTCTTCTAGGTCCCTTTCATGTCCCCTGTGTCCTGGAGAGCTTCCCACTGCCACGGGAATGTGCCAGGCTGCTCCACAGCCCCAGCCGGCTCCAAGCCCGCGCACATTGTCTAGCTGCTGCCAATCAAGTGTGGAGGCTCAGGCCGCAGCAGGGCCTCGGGGCTCCCTGGGGAGGCTGCAGGTGGCAGTCACCTGGAGGGTTTGTTCTTCCCTGATTCAGTGTTCTTCCTTTGAGTAGAGCCCCTCCGCCCCCGCCCCAGCCTGACAGGGTCCTGTAAACAGCAGAAAACCCTCAGAAGCCTGATGGGAAAGAAATGGCAGCAGAGTCTCCCAGCCATGAATCCCGTCCTCTGTCAGCGCAGGTTTGCAAGGTGCAGCCGAGAGCATTGACCATTTAGTTTGCAGAGGATTTCTGCACTTCGGGGAAGGTGCACCTATCTTACTTTGAGTTTTAAGTCTCCGAGTCCGTCCCACCCCAAACCAGGAGGCCCTGGACATTTTCCCCACACGTCAGAGGTGCCCCGGAAGTGAAGTTCAGACTGAGTCGGGCCTGGAGTGCAGGGGAGCCCTCCTGCCATCTCTCCACACTGTGTCCTTAATTGACAGCTTGTTAGTGGCTCATTAGGAGCTCCGGAATCCTCACTGCTCACACAGATCTGCCTAGCATGGAGGGCAGGAGCAAAATAGCACCCAGGAAGTGCCCATCCCCACCACGGCCTTGGGCCGTGCAGGGCTCACCCCACTCCACTGCGCAGCTCCTCTTGGGCGCCCCGTTCTCTCCCACAGGGCTTTGATCTAGCATGTGGGGCACCCGTCGGCTGTAGAAGGGGACAAGCAGCCCGTCCTCAGCAAGGGCAGGCAGCATCTCCCCAGACAGGACAGCCACTCCCTTCTGACGTCCCCTGGAGCCCTTGGGGGTCCCTGGTAGAGCCTGCTGCTTGCAGAATTCTTTCCTGCTGAGACAGGGAATCCACCTTTTACCTTGTGTCTTACACTGCTCCTCCTCCTCGTGTTAATGAGGTCACCTGGAGCCATGGCCACTTACACGGTCCCCTGCACGGAAGGGGCTAGCGTTTTCCCCGTCTCTAGTCCCCCAAGCTGGCTCCTGGGCTGAGAGTGGAGGTCCCGCTTTTATGTCTCCTCTAGGTGCCTGGCTTTAAGCCCCAACTGCCATGGCTCGCCTCAGAGGCTTCAGAGCCTGAGGTGCACCAGAGTCACAGGCAGAGCCCATGGTTGCCACAGGTGACAGCCACACACCTGACTCGACCCTCATTTCCCTGCCTCGGGTGCCTGCTGATCCCCTACCACATTCCAAGAGGGGGCAGATGTGCTGAGCAGGACAGACGCAGGCCCTGCAGGGGCAGGTACCACTGGCTGTTGACTTCGGTAACTGCTACATTTGGGTTCTAAACTCCAGAGGACATTCCTTCTTTCAAGGAGCGTGATATGTGACAGCCCTGAGCAGAAAGTGACCGGGAGTACTCTAGAATTAAGGAGCATTATTTTCCAGAATAATTGAAACTTCATGAGCCCCAGAGTCCCCTGTGCACGAGGTTCAGTAATGTCATCAGAAGGAGCTTAAGAAAAAATTACTTGGAGGAACCCTTCGTGAGAATTTGACACCTCGGGCTCTCTGAGGGTTGCTTTCCTTGTCCCCAAGGATGTGTCTGCCTCATGGGAAAAGGGCTTTCTGGGTGCGGTCTCTGGGTACAAGCGGCTAACACGTGAGCTTTGTTTGCAGACTCAACTGCAATTTTTAACTTTTCTGCAGCTTCTGCATCTTAATATCCCTGGGACAGAGTCTGGCTTTCAGCAGAGCAGTCTGGGGAATCTGACCCAGGACAAGAGGCACGTTGTGTCTAATGCTACACGCTTAGACACTAAGGAGTCTAAGCCAGGACAGTTTTCTAGGGAGACTAAAATTAATTTTGGGTCACATACGTGGAAGTCTGAGATTACAACAACTCCCTAGCTAAATATGCTCGCATCAGACAAGATAAAGGAACAGGAGTTGATGCATCGTTTTGATTGTGGTAGATAAAATGTGTCAGGGCTCCTCAGATATCTACCTCAGCTTCCCTCAGACCCGAGGTTTTCCTTCAGGGAATCCAGGCTTCCCTATTGCCAACCCTACTGTTTGGCTGCAACTAACTCTTCCTTAGCTTCCAGGATGGCCTGTGATTGGCCTAGCCTAGTTGGAGAAGCTGGCAATCATGGGCAGCGAGTAGGTCAGAGGTGGCCATGTGACCAGTTCTGGCCAATGGTAGAGAAGGGATCCTAGGATGGGCGGGGAGCCGGAAAAAGCAACGACTTCCCTTCCTTTGTATGAGAGCTCTGTGGGGCTGAGGGCACCCGGACCCCAAGGTGCCTTCCTGACTTCCTGGGGATCACAAGGACAAGCAAGGAAGGGAGAGAGGAGCGGCCCTGGGCGACAGTCTGAAACCTCCCTGCAGCATCCGCTCTGCAATGTCCAGCCATGGAATGACAGGGCATTCGAGTCTTTGCAGGTCGCATAGGTTAACCATTTACCACTTGATGCCTGGTGTAACTGGGGCAGAGCCACTTGGGTCATGTGTCTGTGACCTGCTGATTGCCCCATGTGCGACTCAGGCAGGCGTCACTGAACCAGTCACTTCCTATACTGAATAAATTTGATGAAATTGTTGTTTTATAGTTCCTGTTATATTACCTTATATAAAATATGCAATTTTTGGTCATCTTGCACTTAAATAATTGGACGCTAAGCGGTTGATTGTCCTTCAATTGGTTCTGCCGTCACTTGTCACAGTTTCTGATAGCTGCTGATGCTTCTACAGAAGAATCCATTGGGTGGCGCGGGAAATACAGAAGAGCTGAGCAGAGATCACTGGGAAAGCGTTTGGGGAGGGTGGCTTAGGGGCTGGGGGTGACTCCGTGGCCTCTTTCCAGCCCTTGGTAAGAAGCAGAGGTAGCAGGACCTCACACGGGGTGCGGGATGGGCAGCTGGGTGCCGACCAGGCCCAGCCCAGGTCCTACATGGCCCAGTCTCAGGTCCGTTCCACACCTGACACACAGGGGCTGGTCCATGTGGGTTAAAGGGCAGCCACGTGCAGCCACGTTCATACAACGGGAAGAGTCCTGGGCCTCTGTCCCCTGAGTATAAGAGGGGACAGGTTCTGAATGTGGGTGCCCCTTTCCAGGAGGAGGGATGGAACATCCTGGGATCTCCAGCACCATAATTGGTACCTCCAGACGGGCCCTGGAAACAAGACTTGGACTGTAGTAATTCTGGCGACTGTACCCCACATCTGAGTAAACATCCCCTGAAAAATCTACATTACTTACATGTTGAAATGAGAATATTTGGGATATATTGTATTAAATAAAATATGCTCTCTTTATTAATTTCAGCTGCTTCTTTTTTGAATTTATTCGTGGGCTGGTGTTTATATCTGGATGCTCCTCAGAGTCAGGAAGGGGGTTGGGTTTGTGGGTGCTGTGAGGAAGGGAAGCCCGTGTAGCGGGGTCCGTGAGGGCGTGGCTGCAGGTGCACCTGCCTGCTCCTTGGGGCTCCTCGTCCCTCTCTGCTTCCCGGCCTCCACACCCTGAGCAGCTCCCCTCCAGCCAAGCCTCTGCCAAGCTGGTCTGAGGCTGAGCCAGCCAGCTGTGGACTGGAGCGCCTGGACTGTGATCCAGAATAAACCCCTCCTCTTCGAAGCTGAGGGTGCAGGGTGCTTTGTCCCAGCAATCAGGACGGTGGCCAGGATATTGTGCTTCTACCAGACAGCCTGCCCTAGAGATGACCACCGTCACACTTGTGTTTGCTTTGCCCCCCAGTGTCTGGCCCCCTGCTTCTGCCACACTATGTGCTGAGTGAAGGAACCCACAGGGACCTGCCAAGGGGTTCCTTCAACACTCGCCAGGTCTGCGGGTGCTGGTCAGGGCTGCTCTGTCAGGCTTGTACCCTGACCCATAGCTTGGCTAGAGGAACAGCTACAGGAAGGGGCCTTAGGAGTCAGCCCTGGCCGAGGCAGCGCCAGTCTAGCCCTGGGCCTCACCCTCTTGGTCAGCACTAAGTGGATTCTTGGATAGGGACAGGGCCAGGGCTTTTGCTGCAGAGGGGACAGAGGTACCCGACTGCCCTGTATGTGGAAAGACTTGGTATGTGGACAACCTCAGCCAGCCAAGGCCTGGTGCTGAGGGGAATTCTTTTCAAAACGCCCCATCTCTGATCTGCGTCTCCAGGATCGCTCTAGGCTGGTAGAGCCAAAAAGTGATCGAGTGGTGGAGAAACATGTGCTATAGGCCAAGTGGCCCAAACTGCGTGGCTAAGTGGCCTCTGGGACCTTCCTGAACCCAGAGCTGAAGGTCTCCTGGGTGTCCCTAGCCTCACCCCCTTGGGCAGAAAGGGGACATGATCATCTACACCCTACATCTTATTCAGTTTGATAATGCATGTGTTAGTGGCCTCATCTCCTCCGCCACCCTATATCCTCACCGAGCACAGCTTGATGGCTTTCCAGTTCCCTGGCACCTGTACCCAGTCAAGACCTGGCAGTCACTGTCAGAGTGCCTGGCCCTGCAACAATGTCTAATATGCAGCCTGGGTTCAAGCACTATTTTTCATTAAAAGGTACGAGCAGGTGGTTAAGGATGCGGGCTCCAGGGAATAGGGTTGGGACCCTACGGATGCCCCTGGGCTTGATGGCCTCTCAGAGCCTCCCTGAGGAGATCCCCAGAGGTCATTCTCATTTACTCCACAGGTCTTTACTTGTGCTGCACCTTGTCTGAGTCCAGCTTTGTGCCAGGGGCTGGGATCGGAGCATGGGATAAACTGTGCAGCACGGGCAAGCACATCTGCCTGTAGCGCAGACACCGCTTGTGGCTGGCTGCGGTCCCTGGTGTCCCGTGTCCCTCTTCGGTTCTTGTGGCTGAAGTGCACCACTGTGCAAGTGTATTTTCCTTGCCCACATCCAGAACAGGTGACTGTATTTGACCGAGCCACTGAGGCCATCGGCGTTGCTGACAAGCACAGAAGGTGCTTCCCTGTCCAGGTCGTGGGGATATCCCCTGCTGTGTGTCAGAGCCTGGTGTGGCTCGCCACGGGCCCAAGTTACTGCCTGTCCCAGGAGCTGTGAGACCAAGAGACTCCCCAGGACCTAGCCCAGAACGGCGTCAGATTGGAGCCCTTGTCCTGGCTTCCCCATGTGAGGGGACTCAAGCACATGGGTGTCACAGAAGTGACCAAAATGAGGCCATTGGTTTTATCCGTCTTGTACGTTTTTAGCTTGCCAGAGCGGCGATCACCACGGTCCTCTGGAAGAGGACTGCAGAGTGGGGAGGGAGCAGCCAGCTTCCGCGGGTGGGACTGCTAGGAAATGGGCCTCTGCTGCTAAGAGGAAGGTCGTCCACAGGATTAGCTACTTCCTGCATGCTGTCCTGGCACGGAGAGAGCCAGGAGCTGCTTCTGGGGAAGGGCACCGAAAGTGGTGGCTTTCAGGTCCCGGGCACACACGCCCAGCCAAGACCCTGTGGGACGGGCAGAGGAGGACAGCTCCATCGGAGTCGCTTCAGTTCTCCAGCTCAGATCTCGCAGCGCCACAGCTTCTGGTCAGAGCCCAGGACCCAGCATCCGCCCCGTTGCCCAGATCTGCTGCAGAGATCCATGTTCCTTTTTCTTCTTCTTTGTATTTTTTAGGGAAGGGTCTGCAGGGTGTTCAGGGTCTCACTACTAGATCAGACTCCTAGTGATCCGCCTGTTTACAGCCTCCCAAGAGCTGGGATTACAGGCGCATGCCACTGCGTCCGGTCTCAATTGCCATCTCAGCACATCCTGGGGGAGGGGCTGGCATGGCAGGCCAGGGGATTGAGAACCCCCGGCCCCTGGGAATGCTTGCCAGCTCTTTAATCCACTGAGCTATTGGGCCAGCCCTCCATTCTCCTCTTGCCCAAGACCATTTGTCCTCCCAGCCTGGTGTCCCAGCTTCTGTGTAGTCAGTCTGTCAGTCTGCAGTTTGAGGACAGCGTGCACCTTTCCAGGCCCACAGACTGGCCTGGAGGAATCGTAGCAGCATTGCTTTCTGAAATAGCTGGCCTCGTCCTGGCCTCTCTGCACCCTCGCTGACATCCAGGTTGACGTCGACTTGGCCTCACCTCGGGAGGCCTGGCCTTCGCTGACCGCAGGTCAGCAGCAGCCAGGAGTAGCTCAGGGCCCTTCAGAGGGGTGGCCCTATGTCCAGGCCTCCGACACCACCCAGTGTCTCTGTGTCTGTTGTTTTCTGAAGTCTTGGGCCCAAGCGTTTGTCTCAGGATGCAGTCCTGGGATGCAGGGCTGTTTGTAAGGATTTTTCGCCCTTCTCCCTAAGCCGTTTGGCCGTTTGTCTGCCCCCTTACTAGCAGTGTAAGACCAGAAACGTCGTTTTCGCCATTTATAACCTCGATGGGTTGTTCTGTTCCCAGTTATATTCTCAGCTCATTTCGGAGGTGTCAAGCTACGTTTGCTTGGAAGGACAGATGGGCGATAAATCGCATACATCTCTTAGCGGATCTCCTCCTGGGCGTCCCTAGGTTGGGCCAGCGGTGCACGTTGCGGGCCAATGCAGTGTCCGCTCTGTCACTGGCCCATGCTGAGACTTCACTTGCAGTGAATCTTGTCTGTGAGGGTCTCTGGCTCCACTTCTCTGTGTGAATATAAGGCTTCCACTGCATGGGACCTACTCTGAGTTTCAGTTAGCTTCGCGAGAGTGGACTACTTGGGACACCTGCGTCGCCTGGAGAATTAGCTCTTTTCCCCTAGTTCCTTAGTGTTGTAGTGATGAAACCTCCTAAGAGTAAAAAACATGCAGTGGCAAAAAAGAAAACAGTCTTTAGAGAAATCACAATTTTGTGAAACCTGTAGACTTCTGATTTCCAAGTTGAAAGAAAACAAAAGGCAGGTCAGAGAGTGCAGATGATTTTATGGAGTTTGTAAAGCATTTTGCATTGACTTGGGAACCATAAATTAAAATTTTAAATCAAAGTAAAAAGTGGAATTTTTTTGAAATTCTAAATATCTAGAAAAGAAGGCAAACTATGAACCATTTTGAAAGTCTCAGTCTTTTCTTTAAAAACCTACTGACTTACTCAAAGTGGGGAGGAATCATTGTTTCTGAATGCCAAGGTTCATTTCAGATGTACTTGTTGTATATTATGAGTCGGTGTGGAAAGAAACGATGAGAAGACCTGATAAATTTTGCTCAGAGGTCTCACTGAGACTTGTCTCTCTCAAAGTGAGCCCAGAACCCCCAAACCATCTCAGCTTTATTTTGGGCTAGTGAACGTGATCACATGAGGACCTAGTTCTCTATTGACTTCCACCTTTTCCCTATCACTAGGTTCACACAAATGCTAATTAAAAACATTCCAAGCAGGAGGGAGACAACAAACAAGGAGCCATCGGGATAAGCTGTTCTGTGCCTCCTTGAATCCCAGCTTCCAGGAATTCCCAGTAACAGACTACAACTGTCCCTGGGCTTGTTTATTGTTCTGCGCTTCTTGAGATGTTAATTTCTCATCTCTACAGGTGCTTGCACTTTTTTGTGGGTGAGTGGCACTGGGAGCTGATCCTGAGGCCTACACATGAGCTACTGACCCAGTCCTCTTTTATATTTTATTTTGAGACAGAGCTTCACTAATTTGCTGAGCTGCTAAAACCTGTGATCATCCTGGCTCAGCCTCCCAGAGTTCTGGGGTTGCAGGCGTGCCCCACCACGCCCAGCATGGCATTGGCAGATTGTCCTTCTGTATGGGGAAATCAGGGCTGGCAAAGGGTTGCTCACATGTTTTATCTTATCTTGCTTTTGTTTATTTGATTGTTTGTTTAATTGTCTGCTTTTTGATGTGGGAGAATCAAACTCGGGACCTTACATTTGTCGGGCAGGTGCTTTATGCCACTGAGCTACATCCCTGGGGACAGAAAGTCAAATAATTCCAAGCCACCCTGTGCTGCAGTTGGCGTGTACATGGAGCGAGGACAGTCGCTACCAGGACAGTCACTGTCTCTGCTGTGTCCGTGCTCAGCACCCGGGTGACGACGTCGGGCAGCTTTCTACCACTGCCACAAACACCAGGCGCGCCAGAGCTGGTCAGAAACTACAGAGAATATTTAGATTTTGAAAATGTGCTGCGGTAAGACACACTGCCACGGCCCATTCAGTCCTCTCCCTGCTTCAGACACGCTTGTCCCACGTCCTCATCACTTTCTGCAGCAGCTCTCTTTCCTGTGTCCTCCAAGGTGTGACCACCACTGCCAAGAAGGCTGCTGCAGAGCCCCTCCCAGTGGACAGGCAGGACGGCAACATGCCTTTTACTGTAGGAAGGCTTTTTAGTTTTTCAAAAAAATCTTTTATTTATTCATTGGGTACAGAGTCTCGCTATGCAGCTCAGACTCGTATGCAGCTTCTCTCTCTGCCTTCCCAGCACTGGGATGACAGGCATGTGCCACCACGTCCGGTTTCAGTGGCCCACTGAGCAGGCCCGAGGTTCTGGGGCCAGCATGGCATGTGGTACTGGGGATCAAATCTGGGTCCTTGTGCTTGTGAGGCAGGTGCTTAGACTGACAAGCTATCTCCTCAATCCCTGTAGGATAGTTTTTAAACATCCATCTATGCGGCAATCAAATCTCACAGTTAACTCATGAGCAGCAGAATCTATTTGTACTCCTAGTTCTGGGGGTTACAAGCAGTGGCCCATTAGCCCCATTGCTTTGGGGTATGCAGTGAGATAGGACATCATGGTGACAATAGGTGGTGACCGCCCCTTTTCTGAGTGGGAAGCACAGGACAGAAGGAGGGGCCTGGTCCCTCAGTTCCTAGTGGGCTCCTAATGACCTGGGGCCCCTACTAAGCCCCACCCTAAAGGTCCCAACACCTCCAGCTGTGTCCAGCAGAAGAGGGTGTATTGGTCAGGGTTTTACTTAGAGGAACAGAAAGATATAAGGAGCGGATATTAACACAAAATATACAATATATAAGGAGTTACAAGATTGGCTTACAATAGTCAG
>PVKN010008789.1:0-24621 GCA_004027915.1 Capromys pilorides | reverse complement strand
GTGGTGGCACACACCTGTAATCCCAGCACTGGGGAGGCTGAGACAGGAGGATCACTGTGACTGGGTCCAAGCTGTGTAGCGAATAAATAAATAAATTTTTTAAAATAATAAAATATGTAAATATCCGTGTGATTCAAAAGCTAAAAGTATATTAAAGAGATATATTCAAAAAAATTTCACTCCTATCTCTCACCAGTTTGTACCTTACCTTTATAGGTAACTATTTTCTTCACCTGGTACCTACCTTCCCAGTGGTTGTGGCAATATACATACATATATATATATATTTGTCTTTTTGAGACAGGGTCTTGCTACAGTTTGCAGGCTGGCCTTGAGCTCACTTTTATAGCCCAGGCTGGTCTCGAACTCGCATGATCCTCCTGCCTCAACCTCCCAAGTGCTGGGATTACAGATATGCACCACCATGCCCAGCTTATTTGTTTTGTTTTAAGATGTTTTTTCTTTTTGTGAAAAGAAGCAAACATGTGTACACCTGTTTCCTTCTTTATGTACATCAGAAGTATTTGGACTGGTTTTATGTCCCAGTGTGTTGTGGCCCTCCCAGTCTTTAGCCGAGATGGCTCACACACTTTAACCAGCTGTCTACGTTTGTGTCGGGTGCACGGAGCACAGCTGAATCAGCCAGACCGCTCCACGGGCACGCTCACTATAGCCCGTGGAGAGTCCTGTGTACACGGTGGTTGGCATCTGTGGGCTGTGTTTGTTTATTTATTTATTTATTTAGTATTTTTTAGAGTAAGGTCTACAGGGATAGGCTGTTCAGGGTCTCACTAGTAGGTCAGATTCATAGTGAGACCCGCCTGTTTACAGCCTCCCAAGAGCTGGGATTACAGATGCATGTCACCACACCCAGTCTCAACTGCGGTCTCAATGCACCCCAGGGATGGGGCCAGCACAGCAGGCCCTGGGGATCAACCTCCCAGCTCCTGCACCTGCTTGCAGGTGCTTTAATCTTCTGAGCTATTTGTCTGGCCTATTTATTTTTATTTTTATTTTTGATGGTACCGGGGATTGAACTCAGGACCTTGCACTTATCTCTCCAGCCCAATGGGCTGTAGTTTTAGAGTATATTCTTAGCTTTGAAATGTGGAATTATTGGATTAAACAACAACAACAACAACAACTATATCTAGCTTACTAAATACTGTGAAATTCCCCTTCATAGGGGTTGTGACTTCCCAGCGCTCTAGCAGGACATAAAAATTTGACATTGTGGTCTGCAGCATCGGCTTTGAGGAGCACCTGCTGGCACAGGGGGTGGGGCTGGGGGTGGGGGGATGGGGGTAGGAGCTGAGTGATGTTTTTCTGTAGTGAGAATTTGTGTCCTGAGTGAGATAGGCCAAGTACCTGTAGTGTGACCCTGTTCCTGAACTTTGCTACTTGCTATGCCCAGGACCGAGGAGACCCTTGCCCTTGTCACCACTCCTTCTCTCTGATCTCACACTTTGTGCCCCATTGCTCTCATTGCCCACCTTTTCAGTGGCCCTGGGCAGGTAGGAGTATGTTGTAAACTCCTCCTCCTGCTGCTCGGAGACATGGGTGGGGAGACACTCTCCCTAGCCTCTGTCCTGCAGGAGAGTCTGTGCCTCCCATTTTCAGTGCTTTCCTGGATCTCACCAGGTCACAGAACCCCTCCAGAGAGCATGGTGCCCTTCATCATGTGCAGTGGACCGCTAACGAGCACCTAGAGTTCTGGTACTAACAAGAGAGCGCCACAAAATGGTGACTGCCTGCCAGAGGCCTTCTTAGCACAGAGCAGGGGACAGAGCTCTCAGGTGGGGGGACTCTGGCCAGCCCTGGCATTGGAGAAATTGGTGCCGGGACATCTTTCACAACTGGCAGAAGATGCATGGAATCTATCAAGGAGCGTGTCAACTGCTTCCCACCCCTTAGGCTGCTAAATATGTTTCCTTAAAACCTCCAGCCACTCCTTGAGGACAAAGCAAGTGGAAAGGTGGAAGGCTCCCCATTTGCTTGCTTCTTTCGCCCTTGGCTACCTCAGCCCTGCCTGGGTGGGCATGTAGGTCTTTGGGCACTTCGCCAGGGGCCTTGTTGGAGTTCCCAGTGCCTGACTTATCATATGTAATGCTTGTCAGGACACCAGATGTTGGGAAGGAAGAGTTGAAATTGCAGAAATTTTTTTCCTCAATGGGATTTGTCATGAAGGCAGGCAGTCGCCACAAACACCCCGGAATTCCCACTGAGGAGTTAGTTGGCTATTGTCCTTCTGGGCCTGGTCATGCCCTGAGTAGAGGCCCATCCTTGGCTTGGAGCCACCAGGTGAGGAAGCCATGTGTGGTGTGGCTGCAGGGCCCGCTCCATTCGGCTCCCTGTCAACCTTTCGGCAGAGGGCATTCTCTGTAACCTGTGACATGCTACAGGACCGTTGGTTTATTTCTTCCCTTCCAACTGTCACCAGCACTAGATCCATGCCTGCCAGAATGAGGGTAGCCTAGTGGCCCTCCTGGCCATCAGAATGCAGGTGAAGGGCCTTTCGCTGGAATCCCCATTTCCTCTGAGGACACTGTCCCCCAGAGCTCCTCCTGAGACTTCTGCTCTGTGAATCTAGATGGCTCAAATTCTCTCAGTGCTTTTCTCCCACCATTTCCATCTCTGCATCCTGGCCCAAAGGGGTTTCCCTGGACCCTGACCTCGACTCTGTGAGGCTTTCTCTTTCTCAAGGTACAAAACTAAGTCCTCAAGAAGCCACACGGTCTGGCGTTCTTAGGCCCTTTTCTGCAAGTGATTCTTTGTTTCTTCCAGATCTTCCTCCAAGAACCCAAGAAAGCAAGGCAGGTGGAGAGGTGCTGATGGCATATTCCAGGCGCATGATGGGGAGAGGTAGGGCTCTCATGGACTATGCGAGGATGGCAGCTGGGAACATTCGGGAAGCAGCGCGGCTCTGGCTCACCTGGTCTGAGTTGGGTCCTTCTGGTGGCCAGGCCTGAGGCCTAGAGACAGGGGTCCTGCTCTTCTCTGTGTTAGGCCAAAAGAGGAATCAAAAGTTCTACTTCTCTGATGACCTTGGCCCATAGGTAGTGGTCTTTTCCTTTTCCAGGGCTGAGACACTGGGCCCTCAGTCTACATCCAGGCTGACTTCTCAGTGTCCTTTGGCAGTGGGAGCGTGGAAGATGGGAGTTGTAACAGCTCTACGTGAGGCCCTGCAGGGCTGGGAAACAAGCCAGGCCATACCTTTCTCAGGTATGATTCAGCGACCTGGAGCTCAGCTTCTTGGCTGCCAGCCCAGCACCCTTCCAGGTGGCAGGTACAGGTGGGCACTCTTAGACCTGTGTGTCTCCATCCTGGTGTGCCTCCATGGTGCTTATGCTTTGCCTCAATTTCAAGTCTGAGCTATGAGAGCCGATGGCTGGCTGGTGGCAGGGCCTTGCGAGTACCCCCAAGATTCCTGAGGCTGGAAGCTGAATGTGCAGGGCAGTGTCATCCCTTGGGCCAGGAACAGTAGGGTTCTGCACTGTGACTCTCTCTTGTGCTGCTATTTTCTGTTCACTCCAGAGCTTTGGGATGCACTTCCCAGCTGTGCTGATCTTCCCCGTGACATCACCTCTTATATAGCTGTTGGCCATGGCTCACCAAGGTCTCCCAGCCTCACTCCCAAGCCCAGCAGGGTCTTCTCTCAGGTAGAGTTGAGACATCAGGCAGCTGCTCAGCTGTCTCTTTATCTTTCTCAGCATCGGACCCCAGGTCAGGCATCCCACCCCCAGGAAAGTCATTGTTGGAGAATGCGTGAATGAAGGCTGCCAATCCATCTGTAAGTAAGCCCGGGCCTGTTCCTGGTCCCCAGGATGGACGGCTGGGAACAAATGCATGGTGGAAGATGAGACAACATGCAGGGATCTGACTACAGTCTCTCTCATTTGAGGGCAGAGCGACAGTGGGGACACAGGGCACATGTGCAGTAGGGAAGGTGGGCTTAACACCAGGCAGGGTCAGCAGGGTCAGCAGGCACTAGAGGAACATCCTTACTGCAACCCTAGCAACATGCTGGGCCCCTTTCCTAGAGCAGGTGCCAGTCTGGACCGGAGTCCTCGTGAAGGTCAAAGCCACCTCTGGCACTGACTTTGCTGCTCTGTGGAAGGCCAGGCCTGCTTTTCCCTTCTGCTGGGAGCTCCCCTACCCCACCCCAAGATGTAGTTTGTCACCGTCTTTTCCTGTGCCTGGTTTCACTGTGAGAAGGTGTGGCTCTCCTGCTGGCTGGCCTTCCCACTGCTGGCCTGAGGCTCCACCTGGGCCCCAGGCTCAGGGCCTTGTTCTGGGCCCTGAGAAATCAAAGCTCATCTGGCAAGTGTGGAGTCCAGCACGGCCTCGTAGAGTCAGCGGGCTACCAGGGTCCAGGCTTCCACAGAAAGGGCAGCAGGAGCACAGTCAGCTCACTCCTAAGAAGCACTGGGCCTCTCCACGTGCCCCTCTGACTTCACCCATTCAGGGGAGCTCAGGTCAGCTCCCCACCCGGCCTCTGCTCAGCATGGCAGCCCCTCCTACCTCCAAGGCCCATCCTGCCTCTGCCCCTCTAGCTGAAATGAGCTGTTTTGAGCTGTTGTACACTATTCATCTCTCATCTAGAGAGGCCCCATTCCCAGACCCTTCCCTTCCCTGTGACCCCCTCACCACTCCGTCCCCCTCCCCTGTCCTTCCCAGGTCCTTCAGCCCTGCACTGCTGCTTTACCTCCCTGGCTTGGCTCCAGTTCCTCCCTGGAATCATCAGCACTTCCCTCCCTCTCTGTCACTTGAGCGAACTCCAGGACACCTTCTGCCCTGATCAGCAGGCACACCAAGGGCCATTAGGCTCTCAGTGTGACTATTTTTAGAGACCTCGTGTCTGTCACTGAGGCACTTTTTTTTTTTTTTTTTTCCTGTGGAAACATATCACTCTCTCCCTCTACCTGCGGCAGCTGCCCCACTCCTAACACCCCTCTTTTCACCCTGATGTAGAGAAGGGAGCCTTGATTCTCTTAGACCTATTCAAATTGCCTGGAGTCCATGATCAGGAGGACAGTTCTGGTTCCAAGGAGATGTTTGCCTCAACTATCAATTTCTCCTAAGGTACAGTGCATAGCTGGCATGGACTATGAAAGGCCTCTTGTTCCCCTTCTCTATGGATTCATGGGGCTTTTCTTCTTGAAATGAAGAACATTCTAGGGAGGGAGTGGGTAGGGCATGGTCACTCAGAGCGCTGAGCTCAGGCAGGTGGCACAGGCCACCTCCCACGTACCCCGCAGATATAGAGCTGTGATCCCCTCTCTCTCTGGCTCTCCATTGGCCATGGTGGCTGAGAAGAGCAAGCCAAGAAGCCCCAGGAGCACAACCTGAGTACAGGTCTAGGGAGGTAGGAATGGCCAAGGTCCCAGGACTCTCTGTCTTCCTCTTCTCTAGAGGCTGCTGCACGTACAGCAGAGGCAGGATGGAGCCTGCTGTTGGATAAAGGCTCCTTTCAGCTTCTCCCTAGTCTCTGTCCTAGGTCCTTTACCAGAGATACCCAGGTGGGAAAAGGCTAGTGAGTGAGATTGGTGGGGGCACCAGTTTACCCAGCCCCTGAGGAAAGAGACGGTGCAAAATATCCCCAGGCCCACATAGAGAAGGCAGAGGACTCTCCTTCCGTGGCCCCTGACCTGTTAAAGAGATCCTACATTAGAGATCCCACCTTGGCCTGTAGCTCTCACTACACCAGGAAAGCTGTGCATGAGGGAGGTTGCAGGGGCCAATTGAAGATCTCCAGGTGTGGTCACATGCTCTGTTAGCTCTCCTGTTGACCCTCCACCCCACACTCCCACCACCACTTCACTTTAAACCCTTGGAGCTTTGGTCAGTCCTTGAATCCAGCACTGCCATTAAGAGAATGTTTATTGTTTACCACACTGCATGGATGATGACATTGCCCCACTTAGGTCAGGCAATTGGCCTGGTGTCCCAGGACAAGGCAGAAGAAGGGCTGGGACACAAACCCAAGAGCGTTGACTGCCAGGGCACTGCTCTCTTACTGCTAGGGAGTGCGTGATACTAGTGGTTGGGATTCCCAGTCAACACCAGCTGTGGCCTCAGCAGGCTGAGCCCACTCCTAGGGGTAAAAACATTTGAGACACTGGACCATCAGTCCCTAAACAATTCTTGAGCACATTTTCTCTGTCATGGCTTGAACTGGATGAGCTGAGAAGAAATCCCCCCCCCAAGGAGTCCCTGGTCAAAGCAGGAGACATGAAGATGCCAGGGTGGTCATACAGGCTTGGTACTAGCCTGACTATGGGGTGGGTATAGAACCCTGAGAGATGCTGGTGGGGCCAGAGGAGCAGGTGGCCTGTGGCTTGGAGCCTTCCTATAGTAGTAAGTGGAAGTCTCCTCATTTTGTTCCTGTCCTTCTGTTTTGTAATTTCCATCCCTTGATGCTGCATAGCTTGGTTTAGCCAATGCCCCCAGCTTAGCAGATAGACTCTAGCAGAGTAGCTTGGCCCCTGGAGGGGAAGTCAGAGCTCTTCAGGAGCTCCCTGGACTGGTGCTGGGAGGTGGGGAAGATTGTAAGGGAAAACTGCTTGAGCAGGGCTGGGAGGGGTTGGTCCTGGCCTGGCCTAAAGCCACAAGAGCCCAGCCTCCACTCCAAAGCAGCAGCCAGGTGGTAAAGCTGGGCCTCTGGGACTGTGCAGACCATGGGCTTCTACAGCTGCCAAGTTCAGGACTTGTTATGGTTTATGTCGAGTTGTCCCCCCAAAGCCCCATCAGTCATGGGGTGGCTTCTGCAGTTTGTGATTGATTCTTTTTTTTTAGATGATTTAAACAAGTCACTTAACTGAAATGGGCTTACATTTGTGCCTCAAGTGACTTCCATTTTTGATGCATCTTTTCCTCATGGTGATTTACAGGATCTCCAAGCCAATATAAATATTTTATAAATATTTGAATATTTGGGTATACACCTGCACAATACCTCTGAAATATCTTTCAGCAAGAAAAACACTGAAGAGTAAAGACAATTATTAGGTGCAGTGAAAATCTGCTGCAAATATTTCTGATTTAAGAAGCCACCACATACCTGTTCAACTAAGAAAACCATCCTTACAACACAGGATAATTTTATTTTTACGTAGGACCTAGAACACTTAGGCTGCCAATTAAGTACTGAATGGCAGAGTGACATCCCGAGTTTATGCCATGAATTCATAGGGAATAGGTTCCAATAACTCAGGTTCCTTCCCATTGGTCCTCACAAAGTGTGCTTCTCTGGGCGGGGCAGGCTGGTGCTTCAGTTGAACCCAAGTACCTTACTCGTTGGCTTCTTTCTTTTTCTGATCATTTTCTTTGACACGTTTCAGGAAGCTATCACGACTTTTTGAGTATTTAATATGCTCACTACGCACTTAATCCTCTTGGCAAATATCTTGCCCTTAACCTGCTTGTCTATAACCGTGCCAACAGCATGCTGGGTAACACTGTAGATTCTTCCTGTTTTGCCATGGTAACATTTGTGAGGCATTCCTTTTTGTACAGTACTTATTCGCTTGATGTCTACAAGATCACCCTTTTTGTAGATTTGCATGTATGTGGCCAAAGGAACAACCCCACGTTTTCTAAATGGCCTGGAGAACATATACTCCTCTTGCCCCTTGTGTTAGTCACTTTGGCAAATTATTGGAAGATGGCAGTTCCAGCTGAAAGGTTGTGACTGATTCTTGACCCAGAGCTGAACTGCAGGTGTGACTGCTACACCCTGACCCTGAAGTGTGTAATCTGCATTACAATGTGAGGAGGGGACAGAGCTTGCTAGCTGTGGGAGCTGCTGCTTCTCCCTTTGGTCTTTGCTGCCTCCATGAGCGGCTGCTCTGCCCTGTGCCACCCTGCCTTGGAGCCAGCTGGGTATGGACTGAAATATCCCCTAACTGTAAGCTAAGTAAATCTTTCCCTCCTTCATTTTGAGGGTCAGGTATTTTGTCCCAGCAATGAGAGAAAAATAACTGAGACAGAGGTTTTTTGTCAGAGCTCCCTGGTCCCTTTCCACTGCCCCACCCCATTTAAGTGCCACTCTGTGGAGATGGACCCTGTGAGTTGTGGGCTTGCTAGTGAGTGTGCCTGCATGACGCAGGCGCCATAAGGATGGCTGCGTTCCCTCTGGATGCTGGAGTTGGAGAGGAGGATACAATATTAAAACCGAAACTGAAATTTCAATTTTTTAATACTCTTCTTTTCACAATTAGTTTACCTGGAAGTGGAGGACCCAGGTCCCCACGTTCTTAGGCCTCCTCTAACCTGGAGCTCAGAATTCTAGAGTTCTACACAGCCTGGAAACCACTGTTTTATGAACCTTGTGGAATAAAATATTTGAAAGGAGAACTGTTCTGCAAATTTAAGACTTGTGACTATGTAATCTGCAGATGTTCTTTCAGGGATCCAGAGACTGGGTAATTTGAGGTGCCTTCAAGATCCACAAACTTCACTTGCCCTGGCCCTACCTGAAGGGGGTGTGCTGCTGCTGGTGGTAGTGCCGGTGCTGGTGCTGGTGCTGGTGCTGCTGCTGCTGGTGCTGGTGCTGCTGGTACTGGTGGTGGTGCTGCTGTTGGTGGTAGTGCTGGTGGTGGTGCTGGTGCTGGAGCTGCTGCTGGTGTTGCTGGTGGTGGTGGTGGTGCTGCTGCTGCTGGTGCTGCTGGTGCTGGTGGTAGTGCTGGTGTTACTGGTGCTGGTGGTGCTGGTGCTGGTGCTGCTGGTGCTGGTGGTGGTGCTGCTGGTGCTGGTTCTGGTGTTGCTGGTGCTACTGCTGTTGTTGCTGTTGCTGGTGCTGGTGTTGCTGCTGCTGCCACTGCTAGTGCTGTCCTCCCTGAGCCCTGCTGTCTACCCCATCATCCCCATCTCCACTGCTGCTCCAGCAGAGGCAGTAGTGTGGGGTAGGGTGGGGGGTATGCCAGCCAGCACTTCAGGAGCTGGGGTGGCAGTGATGGTGGCAACAGGTGGCCTATGAGCATCCTATATGCTAGATTTGAAACATGGATGGGAGACTGGGTATCTAGGGAAGGAGACTGAGTCAGGGAGTTTCCTGGCCCTATTTTACCCTAGCTCCAAGTTTACCTGGTTTGAGAGGCTCAGCCACCTCTACTGGAAGGCAGGCAGTTCCAGAGGGGATGCCAGCACAGAAGGGATGATGCCCAGGGCAGCACTGTACATGAGGTCATCAGGGATGCTGGGTATGTTGGGCAGGTAGGATGGCATGCCAGTCCCAGGCAGTTGGCCCCAGTCTGGCCCAAGTAGGAATATTTCCCTGGAATCTGAGTGCTTGCAGAGGGACTCAAGGAACCAGTGAAGCCTGCTGTGTACCCTGCACGGCTGGGTGGGTACGGGGCAGAAGAACCTTCTAGAGACACCTGGCAGGGCCTGCTGTCTACCACACCAGTTCTATCTCCCTGCTGTTCCAGCTGCTTTCTTATTGAGAGACAGAGAGACACTGAAGAACTTTTCCCCCATCTCTGCTCCCAGCATCATGTGGCTCCCAGGGGACCTACAAGACACACTTCTTATACCTGTGGGGTGGATGGTATTGGGGAGACCAGATTCTTGACCACCTTTCCCACTGCATCAGGGGCACATGCTGTTCTGTGGTGCTCAGGCCTTACAAGCTGGACCAGATCAGTCAACTCTGCCCTGCTGCTCTAGAGCCGATGTCTCTGGGTCCCCACTATGCCAGGCCTCCCTTGGGTCTCCTCCCAGACCTCAGTGGTTGCCTTGTGAGAAAACTGGAGCTTCTCCTTGGCTTCACTCTCAGGCTCAGACTTCACACGTGGGGAAGTATTTCACTCCTCTTATAGGGTAACAACTGAGCAACGGACAGTGAGTTTCAGCACCAGGAAAAGCCAACTCACCCTACTCAGAATTCTCTTGAGGGACAGAGGTCTGTGGTGAATCCTTGGCTCTCCCCAGTTCTGTGGCCAGCAGACTTTCCAGGTCTGCTCATCCAGGGGCTGGTGCTTGGCCTTGGATCTGACATTGGGGCTGTCCTGTGTACCTCCAAAGATGACGCTATCCTTCTGTAGAACCACAGCTGGGCCCTTGGCGCTGTGGACACCTGTGGACACAGGAACAAGTCTGAGGGGCCCAAGAGACTCTAGAGAATTGATGGTTGGTGAACAGGTCTGAGGTGGGCAGGAGAAAGCATGAGGTGTGGCTGGAGCAGGAGTACAGGCCACATGTGTACCCCGATGGCCTTCTTGCTGCCCTTGATCTTCTCCACCTTGGCCTGGGCTAAGGAGACCTGCTCCCCAGTGGCCTGCAGCTGACTCCATCTCAGCTTTACTCACTGGGATCCTGCCACAGGGTATCGCAAAGCTCACAGCCTTGTGCACCTCCCGAGGCCAGTGACTCCTAGAGCAGCTTTATCTGCTTGTTGGGGCCAACCTAGGTGTTGCCCAAGTGACTTTTACAATGATTATCCAAACGTAGGGGTCTAGAAATTAAAAGTACAGAGTTCTTTGGAACGCTGGAGAGGCATGGGTGCCACCTCGACCCCAAGTTGACATCCACCTATGTCATGGGATGGACACGGTTTCTGTCTTCAGGAGTTTACGCCTCAGGCAGGGACTTGCAGAGAGGTCGTCATGGTTACAGCTGGACAGCACTTTCACTACCTGCATGGCTGTGCGGAGTGGACAAGTTCTGGCCTCTTTGGAGAAAAGGCTGGATCCATACGCCACTGTGCAAATCCCAGACTTCCTGCAACGTTGCCTCTACACAGTGTATAGCTTACAGGAGTAAATCTAGAGTTCTGAGGGCAGCTCACGAGGCTCTGGCTGGCCCAGCTACTGGCCTTGTGTACCTCCCCTAGATGACACCAGCCATTCTGGCATTCTGTGATAGATCAAATCCATGCCAGTCCTATAGCCTTTGTGTGAAATGGAAGTGATTTCTGCAGACACTCCTCTTTTCTTTCTTTCTTTCTTTCTTTCTTTCTTTCTTTCTTTCTTTCATGTATTTGGTTGTTATAAGGTCTCACTATGCAACTTGGACTCAGCAGTGGGACTACAGGTGTGTGCCACTATGCCCAGACTCTGGTGGCCTCAGCTAGCCCTGGGGGCAGGACTGGTGTGGCATGTAGTGCCATGGATCAAACCACGGTCCCTGTAATTGCCTAAGCAGGTGCTTTAGTCTGCTGAGCTATCTCACTGCCCCCCCTCACCTGTTTCTTCTGCTGGCCCCTTCCCTCCAGAGTCCCCTCGTCCCCAAAGCCATCCTGATTACAGAATCTAAAAGCACCTCTGTCCCCTGCACACATTCTCCTCTCCTTGTAGCACCTTGGGAGATAATGCACACAGCTCACCTGTGTATGCTCCGGCGGAGTCCAGGCCTCGGTCCTTATTGTATTTGTTGGGCATAACCCAGTGCTTAGCACCTGGAGAGGCTCCTGAGGGTCTGAGAACATGTGCCTTACAGTCAGCATAAGGAGGGCTCTTCCTACTTTTGCACACTGTTGGGCTATAGCGTGGTTCCTCCTGTGAAGGACGTCTGATTCCCACATGCTACGATGTCCTCCTTCCAATCACTCCTCCAGCTCCCTTGCCTCCCGCAATCACAATGGCCAAATTCCACATCCACCGCAGGCCTTCCCTTATTCTCCTTCTGAGAGAGGGCGGGAGCACGTCTGAGGCCAAGGCAGCATGGAGGCAGAGGCCAAGTGCCCTTCAGCGTGGGAGGAGATTAAAAAAAACAAGGCGGAGGGCAGAGGGGCCTGGGGCCTGGGGCCTGGGGCCTGGAGCACTGGGTTTCTACAGAGAATGAAACCAGCAGTCAGGAATCTAGCCCAAGCCTCCTAAACCGCCCCTGAAGGGAGCCCATGAAACTCAGCTGTCTCGGCCCTGACTGCCCAGTCCTATGTGTATGTGTGGCGGAGATGGGATGGGGAGGGGGGGGGGGATGATGGGACCAGGTCCTTGGTGAGGGATGAGGCCTAAGCAGCTTGACAAGGGACTGAAGGTGGCGGCAGTGCAGCGAGGAAAGTGCAGGGTGCCCTCTCCTTCCAGTGGGAGAAGCAGAACCACCCAGCATGAAGGGCCCAGAATTTCCGGAGTGCAGGAATCTCCTTTGCTGTAATGAGAGGTCAAGCCCGAGCTACTTTCCGTCCTCCAGTGCCCTGCATGACCACTTTCCACCAGAGCAGCCTCAGGTTACATAACCGTTGACTCAGTGTCCACAGAGATGGTGAGAGGGACACACAGATTGGAGTCGGACAATGGCTGTCCTGTTTCTGCCATAGGAGAGAGAACGGCTCCTCTCACAATGCCGTACTCTGGAAAATCTCTGGAATGTGTTATTAAATAGAGCGTCTGAAAGGATTTATAATGGGAGAGGTGAGTTCCAGAGAGCTGCCTTGCTTGAAATGTATTTTTTTTTTTTTTTTTTTTTATGGGTTTATTAGAGTGAGGTGCCAGAGGAAAACCTCCAGTATGGTGCATCCTGGATCAGGAAGGACTTGGACAGTTTCTAGAAAAATCTGGTGGACAACATGCAGCTGTGGGGGCTATGCGGAGAGGGCATCGGGTGGATCAGAGCCGGATGAGCAGCAGCGCCTGAACACGCCGTGGAGGAAGGGTCTGCCACAGCTGTGCGCCGGGTGCTTGGGGAGCAACCCGTCCAGTTCACTCAACGCTTGCTTAGAAACTGGGCTATCAGGTGGGGGAAGGCGCACAACAAATCAGGATTACATTCTGTGAGGCCAGAGGATGGATTACGATCGGCCAATCCTATTTACATGAATGAAAGTGAAGCCTCGCGCTTCTGTCTAAATATGCACATGCGCACATACAGAGGGCCGCAGGGAGCTGTGTACTTGCAGGGACCTGGTTGAGCAGCTCGGCAGGGGAGGACGTGGAGGTCGGGGTTCACTACACACTTGGCAAAGAACAGCCGCGTGGTTTGCGGGGCCTGCCATCCCAGTTGGATGCCTGCCTGTCAGGGACGCGTCAAGGGCGAGTCCTGCTGAGGACAGGGAATGGAAGAGGTGATGTCTGGGTTCTTTCCTTAGCCAAGAACCCCTAAATGTAGTCTCTCACTTTTCCACGCTGAAAGACAGAGAGTGCACAGGCTGAGAAGGGGCGCGCCGTTCATTTGCCTTCCTCACAGGGACAGCAGAGCGGCTGTCCGCTGCAAGGACCGCTGGGAAGCCACACTGGGGCTGGTATTCTGAATAACCTTGTCCACCCAAGGTGAGGCCCACGGTGGGCCTGGTATGCTGCTTCCGGTCCAGCCCCTTGCCATGGTGGCCAAGGAGGGCAGTCTCCAAGCTCATTCAGAGGCCATCTTTGTAGAATAACTGTCCAGATGCTTGGCCAACGGAACACGTGGCCAGCTTGCCCAGCCTGCCCCAAGCTCGGGCCTCACAACCAGTCCCTCTTCCTCTGCTTGCCTTGGGGGCAACTTCCCCCAACACCCTCTCTCTGCTTCCTGCCCCACCTCTCATTGTGTAATAAGTAATGGGGATATTTGGGCAAAAGCGCAGTGTTGGGGCTTCCGGGAGACAGACATAAACGGTCTGGTTATACCTGCCCTCGAGAGACCTATCAGTCAGATTTACCAAGGAGAAAAGAACGGAGTGTCAATAACAGCGTTCACGAGCGGCGCGCAACTGTTCAGATGCAGCACGGCCTTGCACAAGCTGCTTCTGAGTCGGTGCCTCGGCTTCTTCAGATGAAACACTGGAATCATAGCTTGGTGGTCCCGGGCTGACGGTGAGGCTTGGGATGTGCTCGTGACAGACAGACAGAGCCTGCTGCGCTTGCAGATATGCCCCCAGTGTGCTCACTGGAGGAGGAGGAGGGCTCCAGGCAGTGGGGAACTGGGCATCCCTGTGTGGGCGAGACGGGTGCGGTGGCCCAGGTTTCTGGGAAGAAGCGATCTGGAGTCGAAAGGAGAAGGAAGGTCCAGGAGGAGGCAACAGGCCCCGTAAGAAAGCAGCACAGTGGGTGGGAGGCAGGACAGCACAGTGGCTCCCGGAGTGCAAGGATCTGGGGCACCGCTACAGCAAGCATCCTCCTCCCTCTGCAGGAGAGGGGGGCAGCTGGAATGTGCTGGCGTCGGGCCCTACTTATGGATGAGTCCAGCACCTCTATGGAATATTTCCAAAGGAGCCAGCCTCCACCCTGCAGGGCTGCGCGGGCCTCTTGCACACCTCACCCAGTCCCTGGGGGCTGCTGGGGCCAGGGTGCTCCCCTCCTGACCTAATAAGTTGCTTCCCCACTTCCTACCCCAGGAAGTGGAGCTCCTGCTTCCACCTGCAACTCCTCCACTTCCTTGGATAATGAAGAATGATATGCTAATTATTCAGGCAGCTGACTGAATGCTCTGTAACCCCCGGGGGCCACGAGGTGCCAATTTGTGAGGAGAAGAAGGAAGTGGGGGAGTGAGGATACAGGGAAAGGGAGGAAAAGGAAGAAAAGAAGAACAAAGGGAGAAAGCTTCACAGGGAAAATCAGCCCTTCCTTCAAAGGAAGGAGCTAGATAGGACTGCTGCTTCTGGGGTGATGTCACTGGAATGGGGCTCATAGCAGATGGGGTGATAGCACCCACACTTCCACACAAACCGTCCATCCAGCCCCCACCCCATCATCTAAGTCACATGCAGTAGATGGCCTCTCGAGGCAGATACTTTGTGAAGACAGGGCAGAGGGAGGGGGCCCAGATCTGCAAGGAGTGCGGGAGATACTGAGAGGCCCCACCCTGTGGCAGGTCAGGAAGGTGGGGGCCCAGAAGGCTCCACAGTCATGGCTCACTCAGTGCCCAGCCCCCTCCAGGTTCCCCCCAAGCCCTGCCCCACCTCAGCCTCAGACAGAGGAGTGGTGGGGCTGTGAGAATCTCTTCTCCAACCCACCTGTTTCTTCTCTGCAGGAGAGCTCCAGGCGGTGGAGGATGTCTGCGGAAGGGGTGGCTCTAAGCTGGGGTCACATTCCTACCGAGAA
Organism: Capromys pilorides; assembly: GCA_004027915.1. Classification (NCBI taxonomy): domain Eukaryota; kingdom Metazoa; phylum Chordata; class Mammalia; order Rodentia; family Capromyidae; genus Capromys; species Capromys pilorides. The sequence continues at coordinate 9,667 of PVKN010008789.1, read as the reverse complement.
GGGAGCAGGTGGGTGGAGATAGGTGGTGGTGCGGATATTGGTGTCCTCACCCACACTGACTCTCCCTGTCCTGTGTCCTCCTACCTCAAATCTACCATCATAAGTCTGTCACTGCTTCCTTTACAGTGTTTCTCTAGCCCTCCTTGCCTGTGATTTTCCTGAACTACAGTCTCATCTTGTCACAGGGGATTTCTTGTCAGTGTCCAAGTGGCACTGGAGTCAACACTGACCCGGTATCATCCACTCACGAGCCAGTGCCAAACTCTCTGGCCCATCATCTGCCTGCTCAAGGCCCTGAGGCAGCCCCCGAAATCCCTGGGTCCAGCTCGAAGTCATTCCCTGCCACAATAGCCCCCATAAACTCCAACTTGCTGACTCTAGCACCTCGCTCAGCCTTGCCTTCTCCCACCAGGCATTCCCACAGGATGACAGAAGACCGGGGAAAGTGAGGCAAAGCTTCCAGGACCCAGAGAGAGACAAGAAGCCTCGATCACACAGAGCAGGAGCTTCTACTCTTCATTCTGCACTGACTGACAGAGCGGACAATGTAAGACAGGTGACAATGTCTGCAGTGAAAAGCCACCCCTGTTAACACAGCCTTCCCCCATGACAGACCGTGTTCCGAGCCACTTGGGCTTCTCTCAGTCTGTATCTCTGTGTCTGGACTCCACCCAGTGGCCCCCACCCCCAACTTCTCAGCCCAAGCCTGCCATGGCCCATGTGCACCTCTCTCCTCTGGCATCTGCCCTGGTCACATATAGTGGGCATGGCATTGTCTTTCCTGGTGCCTACTTCCTCCTTACCCCAGCCAAGTCTCTGTGCCCTGGAGGGAATCTCAGGCTCAGGCCCTGTGCTGTGCGTAAACTCCTCCAGCTCCGGGGGCACTGAGTGCAATCTAGGTCTGAGCCCAGCAATGGATCAGGAAGACCCTAGAGCCATGCTGGGCCAGTGGACAAGTGTGACACCAGGAGGGAGGCCTGGAGCGATGGAGGGCGTGTTTTCCGGCTGGACCTAAACCCGTGGGTGGAAGCTCTGGACTACTGGCTGTCCTTGCCACTCCTACAACGAGACCTGTCTGGGAAACAAGCCAACCCCAAATCAGCCAGCTGCAACGTGATGAAAGGAAGCCAGGTTCTGATGACACGGGCGAAGCTCTTCACCACTGAGGTGTGATCTATGGATTGGTTACTTTTTGCCTAACTTGGGTGGGGGAATGCTGACTGACCTGTGGATGTGCCGCCAAGTCCTCTTTCTCCAGGAGCGCACACCATGCACTTTCCCATCTAGACTCTGCACTTCTTTTTTGGTCACCAGCTCAGCCTGCCCTGGGGGCAGGGCTGGTGCGTCATGGGGTGCTGGGGTTTGAACTGTGGTCCTTGGGGTTGCCTAAGCTTGCCTAAGCAGTTGCTTTAGACCACTGAGCTATCTCGCCGGCCCCAAGGCTCTGCACTCTTTGAAAATGCCATGTTGCACACCTCCCAGAATCCCTTGGGGTTCAGCACCATGTCCAGCACATTGGTGGGAGACTGATGAGATCTCCTGGAATCCAGCTGTGAGGAGCCCAGACCCAATTCCAGGACTGCGAGAGGCATTGTATCCTCCTGGGCCGTGGACAGCCACACAGGGCACCTGCACCTGCATTTAACCAACTCCCCTCTGCCCTGATGGTGAGCCTGCCTGCCTTTCCTCATTCCATCCACTTCAGGGGACATGGAGCTGTCTACGTGGTGCCAAATACCAGGCCAAGAAAGGGAAATGTGCCCAAATCCCAGACCTCCTCTTAAAGCAAACACATTGCTGTGGTTCCGGTGAGGAAATACTGTGATTTGTGAGGGACTAGTTTTAGAGTACCCACTCCAAGCACAGGGTGCCATCACTGGGGGCTGATGGATTGTAAGGCCTGTGTCTTTGGGCTCACGTGGTCCTTGGGCACATCTAGCCCCAAACTAAGCACAAAGCGGGCAGCCGATTGTTCCTGTATCAGCTAAAGTTGATGAATGGCCACCCCAGGCAGCAGGTGAATAGAAGTGACAGCAACAGATAAGAGCTAATGATCGCTGGGTGTTTGCTACCTTCCAGCCCCTGCTGGCTTCTTCCACATGCTCTAATTCATTTGTTGTCACACAGTCCTCTGAGGGCACCTTTATTGTCATTATTGTACAGGTACAGGCATTGAGGCTGAGGGGTTAAGTGCATGTCCAAGGCTACAGAGAAGCAGATGGGGGAGCCTGGTTAACCTTGGGCCTTCTGTTTCAGAGAAGGCTGCCTGCCCTTGGCCACATCATGAGCTAGCCTTGTTATGGTCACATTCCGCTCAGGCACACAGTGGGCAGGGGAGGAGCAGATGAGTGGGAAGGCACTGGAGGTTACACTGAGTCCAGCTACTGACGCTGGCCACATTCCCTGTGCTGCCGAGGGTGCTTCTGGGAAGAGGCAGGATTCCAACTTCTGAGGAAGTGAAGGAGTAGGGTTGACATATGACTAGGGGTGGGGTGGGTGTTTGTGAGTCGTCAGGATGAGGAAAGGGACCTGGGTCAGGCAGTCAACACTTCTCATGGCTGAGAGAAGAAGACCTTCCAGGAGGAGCAAGGTGGTGGCACCCAGGCAGAGGACGGGGCCTCACCCCAGATGACTTAGGATCAAAGACAGGACCCATGTGCTGGACAAAACCAGGAACTTTCGAGGGGAAACAGCAAGCACTACTTGTTCAATCATGTTAAATAAACACTGCTAAATAAATAAAAATTGTGTGAGCAATCATTTTAATGCAAGGACTGAACTAGGCAAGTGTACTAGAGATTCCAGACATTCAGCTCTTTTGCTCCCCTATGGCTTAGGTATATAATGCCCCCCCCACCCTTCACCCCCCCATGCAAGCCACGTGTTGCAAGCTTGGAAGGTAGCAGAACTCCCACCATGCTCTGCTGCCTTATCACAGGCCCAAAACGATATAACCAAGTGACCAAGGAATGAAACCTCAAATTATAAATAAACCTTGTCCTCTTGGAAGTTGATTATCTCAAGTATTTTTTCACAGTAACAAAAAGCTGCCAATCATCTCAAAGTCCCTACCCACCTCATCAGGTTCTGCTTGCTCTTCCACTCAGACCCTTCCCCCCTCAGGGCTTCTGCTCACATCCTTCCTTCTGGATCATGCTTTCCAACCTATCCCTTTACTCTCCCACCTTTCCCAGTCCCTCTAGACAGAGGCAGGCCTTGCATTATAAATCTCGTAGCATCACATTGCTTCATACAGTGAAAAAACACAGAATTTAGACCCACAGCCCTTGGATTTGCTATTTGCTGTTTTCATAGTCTTCCTGTACTGTGGTTTCCTTGTTTATAAAAGGGAGATAACAATACTTCCTTATAAAGCATAGCAAGTGTTAAATGAGTTAATCCATTTAGATCAAGTGACACTATATAATTACAAAACATGACAAGTAAGTCTCATCACGACTATAATTAATCATGCAACTGATTATAGTCATGCACTGCATAATGGTGTTTTAGCCAACAAGGGACCTCAGATATGATGGCCCCAGATGACCATAATGGAACCTAAGCATGCACATTACCTAGTGATGTACTGCTGCTATAACACTGCCACTGCACCTTCTCAGATGTTGTAACTGGCACAGCAAAATGGGACTTTAAAAAGTAGAATTTTGTCTTTTAGAGATAAGCAACTTCTCCAAACTTCCCTCTGCTAAGCACATAGCCAGCATCCCCTCCTCTGTGGGGACTAAAAGAAGTGACAGAATATGAAGATGCTGGCCCCTTGTTTCATTAGAAAAAATAAGGCAAGCTGAGGATGGCTGGAAGTGGTAAAGAAAGTGTGAGATCGGCATCATCTCTGAGCTCCCCACCCCCTCCTCACTGTGAAAAACCCTTGCCCACCTGTGCATGGGGAGACGCTGATTTGAAGCAAATGGGCCCTTCCACCTCCTCAATGCTAGCTTTGAATAAATCCCTTTTACCAGAAAAATATATGGCCTCCTTTGATTTGGTCAGCATCAAGCAAATGAACCTGTGCCCGAGCCTGAGTGGCTAGTAAATCTGTCTCTCTTGGATTTGGACAGGGCCTGGCAGACGCACCGTTGTCTCTGCAGCAGAGCAGTCAGCACCTTGCACAGAATGCTGACTCACTACGTAGTTGCTGGCTGCAGGAGTAAGTGCAGGAGTGCATCTCCTTCTCCTCCGGGAAGAGCAGAGCCACCACCCGGGCCTGTGAGGCCCCAGGAACTGCGAGACAGCAGGTGGTCAGCTCTTGGGGACTTGTGCGAAAAGGCTTTAGGCTAGGAAGTCCCTTCCACAAGTGGAAGCTAGCGGGGCTCCCCCAAGACTAGGAGTCCCTAAAGGGTCTGCTGCTTCCAGTGAGTGGTTTCCTGGGAACAAAGAGAGAACTATTCAGGCCAGGGGAGCCTGCCATCAGGTGGGGGTGGGGTGGGGGTGGAGTCTATCTGCTGATGATGTCTCCTGAGATCTCCAGTGCCTCGGGCATCAGCCACCTTCAGAGTGCTTCCTCTGCCTCCAGGTCGAGGTGAACGGCATTGCTCTGTAGGTCCATCCTGCAAGGAGTGCTGGACCTTCACAGGCACCACAGTGCCTGGGCGGGGACAGGAGCGTCAGGTACACTGACCCGCATACACACACCACAAGACAGGGTGGGGTGGGGAAGAGAGGCCCTCTGTCTACATGGGTTTTTCCTGGGCCAGGGAGAATTGGGTGGGCTGCCAGGGTGGCCAGAAGATGGGGTTGTGCTGGTGCCTGCTGAGTGTGGAGAGGGGAAAAGGCAGGAGCGGGGACCGTGGATAAGTTCAGCAAAGGCAGGACATGCTTGATCCCTTCCAAGGTACTTGGTACCCTGCCGAGGCACCCAGAATCTCAGTGTGACCTCCTACTCTTGGATAGGCACAAAAGCAGCTCTGGGGCAGAGCGAAAAGGAGGCTGGAGGCAGAGGGGTGGTCGGGGCACGGATCACAGAAACGATGGCCAACTGGCACCCAGATCTGAAAAGCAGCGAAAATATGGGCCGTGGGTTCTTCCCACTGCAACCCCTGAGGACCTCAGGGCCTGTACCTGCAACAGACTGCACATGGCCAGTGTTTTCAGGCACTTGAGAGTGCCTGGGCTCCCTTTATCCAGGCGGGTAAAGGGGGCCCTGAAGGAAGGAGGTGTGTGTGGGTGGAGGACAGGAAGGAAAAACACGCCTTGGAATTGCAGGGCGAGTGCAGAGTCTATTTATATTGGGTTTAATTAACTCCGCTCCTTGGTGCCACTAACGCGGCAATCACACTGAAGACGGCACTGATTTGATTGGCAAGAGATGCACCAGGCAGAATATTAAGGCTCCCAGCCCCTATAAATAGGCCTAATCACATCCTTTCTCTAGAAGAGGGTGAAGAAAACATTAATCAGGCCTGGCACGGCACCCCAGTCCTGCTCTTAGGCACTAGATGGGGGCCCTTGGTTCCTGCAGAGCTATGCACGGGCCTAGGAGGGCTCAGAGGCTTCTTTTGGGCTTCAAGTGCTGGGTAATCCTGGGTGAGTGGTTGCTTTCGCTGAGTCTCTGGTTCTTTCCATCTCCCATTCTACAGACTGAGAACTCGCACTGCTCTTTCAGAAGTTTTTAGTACCGATAATAACATTTAAATGTGAGACAGTGTATAACAGATACACCATCAGCAAGCCGCAGCCCGCTTCCCGTCTCTTTCTCCTACCATCCTGGCTCTCCTACTTTCCATAGGCCAGAGTTCTTCCCAATCAGAGGCAGTCATTCTGCTCTTTAAACTTCTCTCCAGCAGTGAGCTCCTCCTCTGTACTCTTGCCCCCAGGAGAACCATTCTCAGCTTCCCAGACCCGGGCCCACCTGAAATCCTCACCAGGGACCAGGACTCCCAAGTGCCCACTTCCCTTTCTTTACATCAAGTAAGCAAACAGGCCAGCTGCTCCCCAACCACCTGAAAGCCTAACCTCCAGCACCGCTGTTGTCTTTCGAGAGCCTTCCTCTCCTCTCCTTTGCACTGCTACTGACGCCAATCTGCTGGCCGTCCTGATTCAGTTCTATGTCTCAGTTCTCCCAAGGAAGGTGGAGGGGAAATGAGAGAAGATGCTCTCTGGGCACATTGTGGGATGAATTCCTCAAGAGCCAGCACATCTGGCACATCTGGGTATGTGATTGCCCCCACACATAAAGGAATAGTAGAGGCTCAAATCTCCTAAACAGGAAGTAGCAAGTCCACAAAAAAATGAATACAGCTGGTTTGAGACTTCTTTTTTCTGTGTGGAAACATCTACTGATCAGTTGTTCAGTGTAGGCCATGACCAGAACAAAGATGAATAAGTGAATAAGATGAGCAGCCTTGGAAACAACAACCCCCTGCAATGAACACGCTAATGCACTCAGGAATAGAGTCAAGCAGGGAGAAATCCTTCCCAGGGCTTGGAGAAACTGGAAATACCTCTTGGCAGATCTGTACCTCTCTATGGAGGCCCAGCAAGAGAGCACAGACGGCACTGTAGGTGGATGGTGCTGCTTGGACAAAGGCATGGGGGATAGATGAGGGACTACATGGGAGGGGGAACAAGAAGAGAGGTGACAAAGAGAAGTCAGTTTGTGACAGACACTAAACAGCAAGGTTAGAGTTGGGCAGGGCCTTGTCTGAGGGGCACAAAGTCTAGGGAAAAAGGTACACAGCATTGTGTATTGATTACATGTTGAAATGGACACATTTTAGATACAGTGGGCTGAATAGATTAATTTATTATACATACACACACACACACACACACACACACACACACACACACACTTTCTTCTAAAGTTGGAAGGATATGACTTTTTTTATTTTTTATTTTTTTATATTACGGCCAGCTCAGTCCATCCTGGGGGTGGGGCTGGCACAGCATGTGGTGCCGGGGAGCGAACCGTGGTCTCTGCTGTTGCCTAAACTTTCCTAAGCAAGTGCTTTGACTGCTGAACCATCTCACCAGCTCTTATAATATATTATAAATTATTTATAATATATATTATTCTTATTAATATAATAAATATACTTCATTTCTTTATTTTTACTTTCAAAAACACACATATGGTGGACATAATATTTATTCAGGCATAGTTTTTTTCCCCTCTCAGGGTCCTGTGAGTCTAAAAAATTAATCTGCCTCTCTCTTCAGGCAAGAAATATCCTAGCGTGAATTCTGCCCTAAGTATCAAAACTAGCTGTAACAGTTTCATTTTCTTTTTTTTTTTTTAATTTATTTAATTTATTTATTTGTTTGCTTGTTGTGTTTGTTTCTTTATTTATTTATTTTGTGGCCGGTTCAGCCTGCCCTGGTGGCGGGGCTGGCGCAGCATGTGGTGCCGGGGATCGAACCGCAGTCCCTGCAGTTGCCTGAGCTTTCCTAAGCAGGTGCTTTAGACCACTGAACCATCTCGCCAGCCCCAACAGTTTCATTTTCTTGAACTTCCTCTTCTGTCTGATAGCCCTTAATAATTGCCATGAAAATAATCTCTATCAATCCTTTTGTTAGGTAGCATTTTCATACACTATTACGGTGACTATTAGCAACTCTAATTGCACTACTAATTATTACCGCAATTAGCTAAAAGTACTGATATACTTCAGAACCACCTTACCTCCTTCTCAAGATTTATCTCATTCAACTCTTACTATCAGTGAATAGCTCTTTTTTTTTGTTTTTTCCCCCTTTCTTTCCTTTTTTTTCTGTTATCAGGGATTGAATTTAGGACCTTGCGCTTGCCAGGCAGGCACTTATTCTACTGTGGTATCTCCCAGGCTCATTTGACTAGCTCTTTATCCCCAGTTTAAGATAAGAGTACAGGGTTATAGAGACCAAATTATAGCTTTTCAACATCAAAATACTAGCTTGTATTGAACCCATGTGAATTCAGAACTATGACTTATCAGTAGTTTTACTGTTTTTATAGACAAAAATGCAAGTTTTGAAGAGTTCAAAAATATTGTATCAGTTGCAAGACATATTGATATCTTCTGTGTAAACCCACTTATGTATTTTAGGAAAGGGAAGAGGAGGATCTGCTCGGAGCTGTTTTACATCACATCTACCGTTTATCTTCACATCCCACACTGCAGTTAAGTATTACTATCTGTTTTAGCACACGAAAAAAGACAGACGCGAAGCTAATCCGCAATCATCTTTTGCAAAGCCTGTGGTGCGCCTTTTTAAAAAAATGCTTAACCCCATTCAGTGGAAAGAGAAGACAGAGGATTTACCTGAAAAGTAAAAGCTGAACATTTTACCAAAAGTAGTCTTGTTTTAGGAAGTTTTATCATTAGAAGCCGTAACTGTTCCTGGGCTCCATAACTGCCGACTGCAATTTATTTTGTGTCTTGATTATTCTCTGCTTACTCTTCTTACTTTTATTTTTATTATTTCTTTTTAATCGTTTAATTTGTTTGTTTGGGACAGTGACTCGCTATGCAGCTCAGACTCGTACAGATCCTCCTGTTGCAGCCTCCGTGGCGCTGGGACTACAGGCGTGCACCATCACGCCCGATCTAGGTGGCTGGCTCTGCCTGAGGCTGGCACCTCACGCAGTACCGGGGGTCGAACCTGGGATCAGGCGCTTGCCAGGCAGAAGCTTAGACAAATGAGCTATCTCCCTGGCGTTTTCTTACTTTCCAATGCATCAGTAAACTTATGTTTTTTAGTAGTGGTGCGTGCGCATGCGTGTGTATGTGTGTGTGTGTGGGGGGTGGGAATTGTTTGTATTTCTATCCCACGTTCACTGGGACTTTTTCCTTTCCTTCTCACCCCTTTCCACACACACGCCCTTTTTAGATTCTTTTTAAAGCTGGGACATACAGAGGCACCGGGCCATTCACGTGAAGGCTGCCTGGCAGTCTGGAAAAGCCCACCGCACAGGACCCCAGGCAGGGCGAGGCTCCTCCCTCTTCTCCACCCTTGCGTGCCCGCAGACTTCCATACATCCAGCACGCTTTAACGTTTCCTGGCTTTACTTCCGTGGGAGACACTTTCTTCCCAGACCTCTTAAAAAGTTCAATCATCCGCAGGGAGTGTAGCTCAGTGGTAGACTGGTGCTCAGTGCACGCAAGACGCGGGCTTGATTGCCCAGGGCCAGATGAGTAAATGACATCAAAAGAGAGATGTTGTGTGATTGGGCTCACATGTGACACCTAGAATAGTCACGTCGCTGGGGACAGAGAGTGGGGGCTACCGGGGACAGGGAAGCGAAACAGGAGATGGCAACTAGTGTTTGATGGATATAGTTTCCGCTTGGGACGATGGAAAGGTGCGTGGCGACAGTGGCACAGCCACGTGGCTGCGCTGAAGCCCGCCGAGCTGTGTACTTAACAATGACAGAAGGCTGGAATCTCAGCATAGTGCATTAGGCACGCGGAACACACGCATGCACGCACGTGCACACACACACACTTTTAAGTGGTAAGTTTAAAAAAATAATTTCTTGGCCAAGGGGTAAATTTGTTATTGTTATTTTTACCACAGTAAAAAGGCTGGCAGGAAAGGAAAGAACGTGGGTGAGAAGAAGAATGCTTTTTAGAAAGTTAAATCTATAGAGGAAGCGTCCATCAGAGCCTGCAATAGTTGTTTCTGTGATGAGGATTCCTCTATTTATTTCCCCTTTGGTCTTTCT
>PVKN010008788.1:0-24514 GCA_004027915.1 Capromys pilorides | reverse complement strand
GATAGTTTCAAAACACATTAGTAGTGCATTCACAATAATTGATACATTGAATTTTGTTGCCCTCATAGTAGTTATACAGAGCACAGTGTGTAGACATGATAAATTTTCTAATCTATATTAGTAGGGGAGGAAAAAAAGAAAAACAACTACAACAACAACAAAAATTTTATCTTCTCTTTGTACAAAGAGAGAGAGTAGTTGTATATATAGTCTAACGTTCCATAATTGTAGTGGGATATCGGTGAAACTGGCATTGTTGGAGGTTTTTGGTATAAGCCTCTTATAGCTCATCATACTGATCCAGCTCTGTGTTCTATGTCTCGTAATTAAGCTTTTCTGCTGGGTGATCAAGGGCAAGTTAAGGTCCGACCTATATAATAGATCATTCATCTTTTGTAATTTCAAGGGTCAAATCCCCTCAGGATTAACTTTGGAACCATGTACAGTGTTTTGTAGAGCTGTTGCCAGTGTCAGCCATCGGGATTAGTCACGGCCATTGCTCGACCAGTTTGCTCTCTGTGAGAGCCTGAGAGAATGTCCTCTCTCTAGGTGACTCTCCTTAGGCACACTATACTTCATTTATCCCTTTCCTCTGAGGTTTCTTAATCTCCTTAAACAGAAAATTTGGGAAACCTCGGAGTTATAGGATGATGCAGCACAGGTTCTCTTATGAGAAGACAGAATTCTGGTAGAATTTAATTTCAGAGCTTTGCCCTACCTTCCCTTTCTAATCCTTAAGAAATGTTATAGAATGTACCACATGTAATTTTATTCACCCTGTTTAATTTTATACACACAAGTGCATATATAATATTTTTCAGTCATATTCTTTGACCTTTTAGAGTTTCATCATGTTAGGGTTTATATCTAGATGTTCCCATGATACTTCATGTGCTTACAGTGGGGCTTGGGGGGTGACTGCACGGTGGGGTGGAACATTCAGAAATGGACCCGATGACTGATGAGTGTGCAGCTGGACATGCTGTTGGCTTGGAGGAGATGCATCCCTCGGGACCTGACCTGGGAGAGTCCTCCTGCTCCCTCCTGCCCCATCTCTGTGCATCATGCTTCCATGTCAAGGACTCCTTTTGTCCCCACGATGCCACCCTGCCTCAGAGCCAGCTGACTACAGACAGAAACCTCTATGGACTAAGAACCAAAATGAATCTTTCTTCATTACAGCTGTGGCTTTCTGGCATAGGGTCCCACTGATGAGAAAGTAACTAAGACGAGGCAGCTCTCTACCATCTCAGCTCAAGCCTGGCATGGTGGGTGGTGCATAACTATAATCTGAACACTTGCGAGGCCAAAGCAGGAGGTTTACCGTGAGTTTGAGGCCATCCTGAGTGACAAAGTAAAACTATATATATAAAAAAAGACATACAAATAAATAAATAAATAAAATCGCAGCTCAGTTTGTCTATTTTAATGTAAAAGACTGCAGTGCTCATTGAATATTAGATCCAAGAATAAACATATAAATATATACATATAGAAATATTTCCAAAGCTGGGGGTGCTGAGAACTGAGCATAGAGTTTAGAATAGTTCAAGGTGCTCCAGGCAGAATTAATGATAGCTCCTGAAAAACGCAAGTCAAAGAATTTTCAATGAGGCTCACCTGGCAAGCAAGATGGGTCACCAATGAAATCCTACAGGAACTCACCACCAAACTCCCCCTCCAACAAAGGAGATAAAAATCTCAACAATGACACTTGAAAGAGAAAGGTCATGTGGTTTGTAAGTTTCATGCCATGCCAGCTTTTGGGTAAAGCAGGGATAGAAGTAAGCTGTCCAGCATGCAGCCCTGTCTGCAGCACCCGATCCCAGTGATATTTCCACCCCAGTTCTGATTCATATTCCTCCTGGACAGCGTCTCCCTCCATCATTCCCTGGGCAAGGTCATGATGGGTTTAACTTACCAAAACCAGAACACAGAGGCAGAACAAATAAGAGGGGAAAATGAAGGCGAAAATATATAGAGAATGATTTACTCATTTAACACTCAGTGGTCACTGAAACTAAGCATGCAGAAAAACTGCACAAACACAGCCCAAGAAGTTAAAAGGGAGCCCAGCACCCTGAAGAATCAGAAAATGAACTGAATGGAAAGTTTTAAAATAGCAGGAAATGAAAGTGGAGGAGGAGCCATGGATATCAGCAGATGATGACCATGGACAACAAAGGTGTTCAACAGAACACATAGAGAATTGGTCTCCAACTCAAGTGAAACAGGGTGCAGGCTTGGAAGAGGCCAGGTAAACTTGAGGCTCTGGTGTGAAATGGAACATCCAGTTTCAGGGGTTTTAGTCGGGGAAGGAATCAGAGGAAAGGGGGCTGAGAGATGTGGGAAGAAGGATTAGAATTATGCTAAGGACACTTTGGAGTTGTAAGACATAGCCCCCAGTTAGGAAATGCAATACTGCAAAAAACTGATTTCACAATGAAGAAATGCAGGCAAGAATGACCAAAGCAAGAGTGGAATTATGTCATACACAGGGCAATGGCTGAAACTTGACGTTATGGCAAGCCAAATAATCCAGACTCAGTAGGCTCAGACAGGCAAGTTCCGCATGCTTTCCCCACTATGTAGAATGTTAAACAAAACAAAAACCAAAAAGATGACCTAAAAGTAGAAGGAAGATTGTTTGCAAGGGGAGAGACAAGAGGTAAAAGGAAGGGTAATGAGGGGAGGACATCCCCAAAATATTAATAGGAGACAATTAAAAGCCCACAAGCATAAACAATAAGTAGGCCTTCCCTATATTTTCACTATTATCATTTGTTTGTAAAATTATTTTAATATAGTCCAAATGACAGCTCTACTCATACAACATCTAAACTCCATAAAACAATAAAATAATTACAATGTGCAGTAAGAATTCACCTCAGAGTTTTTCTTCCATTTCTTTTTAATATGTAACCAGCAAAATATTGAGAGTAATTGTTTAATGTCTGGCTTGCTCGCTCAGTTATAGGTTAACGGAGAAAGGGGCCTCCCAGGGGAGTCTCACTAAGTAGATAACTATTTGTAATTAATCATGATTAATGAGTGACAAATAATATATGTAAGTAAGCAAAATATGCTGAAATAACTGAGAATTTTGATGCAAGAAATTTTTTCTAGGAAAATATATATTGAAAAAATAACTGGTTCAAGAAGAAAGAAGAAACACAGTAGACCACGAACATCAAAACGTCACCTCCAGATAGTAAATCCCACCAAATTATTGTACCAATGCTTTATTGAACTTTGAAGGGACAGGTCATTGCCATGTGTCCAGACATGAGAGGGCAGAGCACTGGAGTCTTTGGAGAACATCTGTGGGTAAACTGTTTGGCATGAGGTCATCTGTGTGTTACAGAGCTAAAATTCTCTGAGCCTGCTGGGGAGGTAGCTCGGCGGTCTAAGCACCCACTTGGCAAGCGCAAGGACCCAGGTTTGATTCCCGGTGCCACATTCTGTGCTGGCCACTGAAACCAGAAGTGGGGATCCATGCCTGCAATTCCAATGTCAGAGTGGCTGAGACAGGAGAATCACCACAAATCTGAGCTGTGTAGCAAGACCCTGTACTAAATAAAACCTCAGTAGTCACCTGTTGTCTTTGTGGAATCCAAGACCTCCAGTGGGTGTCTACAGTGATCTGAGCCCGGAAGTGCAGCTGGGCGGGAACCAAAGCTGGCGATGTTGACTGAGTGGGTTCAGCACAGGGAAGGGAGGCTTTCACTCCAGGAGAAGCCAAGAAGCAGAGGTAGGAAAAGGCTCCCAGGACCCACCAGGCATGAGGGGGTACAGATGGCCTCAGCTGCCACAGGACCAAAGTGAGCATCTCCAGAGGTGACTTGGGGTGCACCTGTCTGTGGCTGTACTCCACACACCCAGGCATGGGGCAAATGGCTGCTCCCCATGCTGGCCTTGGAAGCTTAGGCAGAAACCTCTCTCTAGCAGAACTGGATGCGGTTCCCTCAGCCTTCAGCTGCATTTCTGAGTGACAAGTAGAGGGCCTATGGGAGAAGCTGACTGGCAAATGCCAATCGCGGGTCACACAGCAGGCAGAGGAATAGGAGTTGCCAGTGTGAAGCAGGACTGAGGGTTACACTGCAAGAAGGACAGGCCCCCAGACACTGTGGCGGGTCAGGGGGAGGCTCCAGGAGGGTCCTCACACCCACGTGCACACACATAGTAGCACCCCTCCACCATGATGACGCAGTGTCAGCTGTGGGCATCTCATTTGCTAACCTATGTCTAAAGCCCAGTACCAAGTTTGCATTTGTCCTTTTAAATTTGGGTTCTGTTTAAATTTAGAGAAAATTGACATTGGATTAAATTTGTTTTTAAAATTGTCTTTTTTCCTTATAAAATTTCTCTTTCTATTTAGTGTCAGGTCTGCAACAACAGGAATTGTGGTCTGCAACGAGACCAGTGGCATCTGCTTTATAGCCAGCTAGGACTCACATCTCCTTTCCTCTAAAATTCCATTAGAATTCTAAAAAAATACAATAGCAACAACACGGTATACGTTACTCGATTACTCACCTTATAGAAAACTGTATATCCACACATGCACATTTATATGCATGCTCAAATCAAGCTACCGTGTGCATGCACATGTGCACACACTCATGCACACACAGCTCTGGGTGAGACTCTGCCTTAGGTGGCATTCTAGGACCCAAGGCCATCCACAAGGCAAAGTTGACTTCGGCTCACCTTTCACGCCATAGGTAGTGAGCTGGCTCTGAGGCAGGGCAGAAGGGCAGAGGGACCTGGTGGAGAAGTCGTGCCCACAGCATGGTGAACAAGAAGCAGGAAGGGAAGGACGGAGCGTGGGAGGGAGCTAACTCCATCCACACCGCCTCCCTGATGATCCAGGTCTTTTGGGTAAGAGCAAGTTAGCTATAAGCCCCCATAACTGGCTCCTTAACTTCCAAAAGTTGCTTTCTTTGTGTTCATGAGGATTTGTTGGGGGACATATAGATGTAAACCATGACGGATCCTTTCCAGCCAGGACGCGGTCGCTGAGCCTGGGAACACCACAACTGCTGGCTTAAAAATGAGCTTTATGACACAGGGCCAGGGAGAGAGCTCAGTGGGCTAAGCGTCTGCTTAGGCAAGCACAGGCACCAGGATTTGATCCCCTGCTATCTCATCTCCCCGAGCCAGCAATCTAGTAGGAGTGTGGTGGCCTGTGCCTGCAATCCCAGCACTGCGGAGGCTGACAACAGGCAGATCATTAGGAGGCCATACTGTCAAGTGAGATCCTGTACCAAATACGTACAAAAATGTGCTTTGTAAAAAGAATATTTCTCATGTTTTCAAGTGAGGAGAAAGAGAGAGGCAGAGGCAGAGGCAGAGAGGCAGAAGCGGAGGGGCAGAGGTGCAGAGGCAGAGGCAGAGGCAGAGGCAGAAGCAGAGAGGCAGAAGCAGAGGGGCAGGGGATGTGTTGTTCTGCGCAGGCGCTCTGACACTTGCCCTGAACTCCAAATCAGCTGCATTTGGGGAGAGGAAAGAGCACCACCGCCTCCCTCCAATCCTCTCTCTACGTTGTGTGAACCCTGCTCACCAGGCCAGCTGGACCAGAGGACCTTGAGGGCAGGGGAGCGGAAGCCTGGGCCCCACAGAATGGGAGAGATTCGGAGACGCGAACACAGCCAACAGAGAGGGGCGATCGCACACACGTGGGCGCGCACACAAACGTGAACACACGCGTGCAGTCCCACAAGCGCACACCCTGGGCACACAGCACGGGCGCTGATGGCGTTCGTCACGGCAGGGGGCAGAGCACCGTCTAAGAGAGAAGAATCACCACCAGCTCCAATGCTGAGTTTGGGGGATGTTGTCTTTCCCCACAGTGGCGGGCAGGTGTGCAGTTTGGCCCCTAGACCTCCCCGGAGGGAGGTGGCCCCAGGTGCCAGCAGAGGAGCTTCTGCAGCCAGGCCAGGGCTGCAGAGTCCCGGAGACTGGCGAGCCACACTCTGGGCACAGGGGAAGTCCCTGGCTGTCAAGCACTGTTGCCTGGGTGTAGTCAGGTGTCCCGCGCCATGCGCGAGGGCGACCTCTAGGAGGGAGCGCTGGGAGAGGCGGGCGCCAGGACGCGGGAGGACGCGACCCCGCAGCCTCCACCCCTTATTCCCTCCTCCCCGTCCTCCTCTCCCTTCTCCCTCCTCCTCCCCTTCCTTCCCCCTTCCACCAGTTCTCCCACGCCCCCGCGGCTCCTCATCCCCCCACCCCCCGCGATGTCACCTCCCCGCCCCTGAGCGCCCAGAGTGATAACCGCGCACTGCGGCGGCGTCTGCGACCGCGCTGCCCGTGTCCCCTGCGCGCACCGCCGGCCAGCGCTCCATGCGGCAGGGCGAGCGCGGTCTGCGGCCCCCGGGGCGCGCGGCGCTGTGGGTGCTGCTGCTGCTGCTGCAGCTGGGCACACAGGTGAGGCGACTCCGAGCCCGAGCCCGAGCCCGAGCCCGAGTCCGAGCCCGTGTCCGAGCCCGTGTCCGCGTCTGCGTCCACCGCGTGCGCTCCGCCGCGCTCACCACCTCCGCTCTCTCCGCAGGCACCTGCGTGCGCCTTGGAACCCCCAGCGACTGCGCCCCGGAGCCCTGGCTTCGCGCGCGCCCCCTTGGAGTGGCCCGGCGGGCAGGAGAAGGCCGGTGAGTCCGGGGCCGCGATCTCCGCCGCCCCCCGCTGGGTGCGCGGTCCCCACCCGGCCGAGCCCGTCTGCTCTGTCCTTCCCCGGTGGCACCCAAGCGGCCGCCGCTGTGCGACCCTGGCAAAACAGTCACAGTTTGCAGAGTCAGACAAACGCCTCGCAAATGCATTTTGTCTCTAAAAGCTGCGCAGCTCTGAGGCAGAGTCTGGGTCCGCGGATGCGGTGTTCGTGCGCCCGTGGGTTCCCTTAGGAGTCGCAGACGCCCTGCCCCAGCCCCTCCCGGCCCTGCGCTTTAGCGCTGAGGTCGCTGATCACCGACCCGAGGGCAGGGACCAGGGCCCGGCGTCCCTCTCGGCTGCTCATCTCACGACCAGAGTTAGCGCTCTTCAGGAATCGGGCTGAGTGGAGCCAGAATCCCGCGTGACACAGGCTCGCAGCTCCCGTCCGCGACACCTGAGCTGTGGGCGTCCGCGCGGGGCTGGGGGAGGCCGATCCGTCCCTTACCCAGCACGGCCTGCCTCCTGCTGCTCCCGAGCGGCGTTCGTCCACGCCAGATCCCCTGGGCGTGCGTGGGGCTGTGTCGCGCCGAGTGGGAAAGCACGCGTGCAGCAGTGGGTGCGAGGTGCTTTTAATCTGAGCTCGGTTCTCCGGCGGTTACCGAGCACTAGCACTCTCCTTGTTTTCCGCCGTGAAGCCCCATCTGCGATGTTAGCAGGAGCACTGGCGCTTACAGGAGAACTGGTTTATCGCAGAAAACCTAGAACGTGGAAGCGTGAAGCGTTCAGGGGATTTTGCTACGGGGCCTTCATCTTGACACGCTGACACGTAGATACGGATTTCACGTCTGCTCGGTTGAAACCGTCGCGTGCTAGAGGAACAAAGTAGGAGACGCGACAACTGGTCGACCGGTAGTAGGGCCTGGGGCCCCTTGAGCGCCGCCAGAGGGCGCTAGATACAAATAAGACGGACTAAAAATCGCGGCGTAGAAAAAGTGTGTTTGTAGTTCTCTCCTTTTTTAAGGTGTCTTTTCCAAGGCACTATCGTAATCCATGCATCTTCATATCTGTAAGACTCACAAGGACGTCTCCTTTTAGAATAAGATCAAGAAAATTCCAGAAAATCCCAGGAAATCTTGAGATACTGGTAGCGCTAAAGACAATTTGCTTAAGCCCAGAACTTTGTGGGCAGAGGGCCATTTAGGAAGACAAGCCATGGCTTCCTGCTTTGCCTGTGTCGGCTGAGCAGGAGCTGGAAGATGCTATCCTCACCTGGCATCTCTCCTGTTGTCATAGCAATGTGACCATGACACCTTATGCCGAATCCGGCCAGGGCCCAAAGCTGGGGGTTTGTGTCATGCTCGGGGAGGTTTTACCTTCATGGACTCCCAAATCTCAACCTCCACTCCCCCTTCTAATTGTGAAAAGTTCCCTTGCTAAAGTGGGCTCCCTTGATGAGGGGCCTTTTCCACGCCCAGGGAGGACTCAGCCCAGTAGGACTGTCCCTTAGATCTGGAGTGTGGAGGCCAGTGTGACCGCGGGCTGTGCCTGAAGTTGGATGTGGGGACCTCTGTGATCTGAGCTGGCTTTGAAATAACTTTGGAGCCTTAAGTTTCATTTACAGTAACACTGCCATCCGTCACTGCAGACTTTGCTGGGTGACCGAAGTAATCAGGCAGCCAAGTTGAGAACTCGTCCTATTCTTCCAGGCAGTACCGGACAGAAAAATTCTATGCTCAGATATGGCATCATATCTGAGCAACATGTTTTTGCTGGTTTCAGCATGATTTTGTCTTCCTTTTGGGAAACTTGGATGATTTTTCTTACAAATACATCCTCATAATAAAATCGATGGCTCCTCTGAAACCAAAGATGTAGTACAGTTTTATCTTTTGAAATTTCAAGGCAAGTTCATAGCAAGGATAGAAAGAAATCTTTGGAATTAAATGACACAGGGTGTGTGTGTGTGTGTGTGTGTGTGTGTGTGTGTGTGTATGTGTGTGTGTGTGTGTGTTGTGCGTGCTCAGATGACAATCTGCACTCAGATCTCAATAGCTGATGAGACAACTTGGCCCAGCGCTGCACCAACAGGATTTCTTTGTGGGGTGCAGGGCATGCAGCTCTGCTGGAAGCACTTACCGCTTCCTGGGGTGTAAACACTCCCATACTGTGGATCCTGGGTCACCAGTGTGGCGTCACCAAGCTACAGTGTGAGACAGAGGTGGGCAAACTGAGCTCTGTGAAGCTGGCGCCCCAGGTCCCACGTGCTTACTCGTGGCTCTGCACCTCTCAGGACCAAGCCAGAGTGCCCTGCCCCTGAGGCCGGGCTCCAGCAGGTCTGGATGCTGAGCTGAGTCGCCTGCAGCGATGGTTTTTCTCATTAGACTCCATAGGTGGCTAAAGTCTCCTTTCAAGGATTCTCATGCAACAGGAATGTCACAATTTTTTCAAGCACAGCCATTTAGGGGACTATAAGCTTTTGTGTGTGTGTGTGTGTGTGTGTGTGTGTGTGTCTTTTGAGACAGGGTCTCTCTATGCAGTTCAGGCTGGCCTTGAGCTCACTTTTGTAGCCCAGGCTGGTCTCGAACTCTCACTGATTCTTCTGCCTCAGCCTCTCAAGTGCTGGGATTACGGGCGTGCGCCACCACGCCCAGCTGGGGATTATAATCTTAAAGCACAGGCTTCTGCTTAGCTTCTGTCCTTCAGTCTGTCATAGCTGAACTTCAGCTTCTCTGCAGACTGTGTGCGTGGTGAGAGCGTGTGTTTGCCTAGTGCACTTGCTGAGCTCTTTAGCTGTGGTCCTTTCTCACACTCATTTACCCAGGCTGGACTGTCAGGGTATCTGTCTTGATGGAATCTCAACAGAGTGGGGGTGACATCTCGGAAATGCCCAATGGTTCCCAGCACCCTGTATTCTGTCTGCTCCATCCCAAGGCATCCTTGTCCCTCTCTGCACTGGTGACAACCCAATGTCTCTCCAGATGATGTCAAGTGTCCCCTCCAGGATCACCTGGAATGTAGACCTAGGGCATCATGGTGGGCAACTGCTTCTCTCTTCCTGGATGATGCCCTGCAGTGTCTCCTTGGTCATTTCCTCCAGGTAGCCAATCACCATTTACCTGCCCAACGCTATGTTGATGGGAAAGAGATTTCTCAGCAGTTATTTTGCAGGATACATTCTATTGCCCCTCTCTCCCATAAAAGAGTAAAATCCCATCTTTTCTTGAAAATGAAGGTCATGAGATGTGGCTTATGTTACTGGGAACAATTTCGTTTTCTCTGAGAGTAATCACCTTTTCATGTGCAATGAAGCTTGCTAATTAGACACAGTTTGCAACAGCTCTTCCAGCCCCCTGCTGTCATCCCCTGGCCAAGAGGAGGAGGAAGAGGCTAATGAGGAGGCAGGGACTCTCCCCAAGAACTGATGTGGAGAGGGCACTGCCAGCCACCAAGCCTGCATTACCTCCAGTCCCTAACCAGGAAGATCAAGGACAGAAATCCCACCCTAAGGAAATGCTTTGCAGAAATATAAATGGAACAAGAGGGTGCCCTTCCCTTTCCTCCTGGTGAGCAGCTAGTGTTCTACCCAGGCAATCAAGCCCCACAACCTGAGTCCTCCAGTGTCTCCCCTTTCTTCTACCAGTTCAAACAGATTTGTTTGGCTTTCTCATTTTCCTAATGAGAATATCACAGAATGCCCATGTGATACCAGCTCTTGTTCAGACTCCCTGCTGCCTCTCACCCAGCCCAGGCAGCCCCAAATGCCAGGTCTCACTGGGGGTCCTCAGGCCCTCAGGTCTGATTCAGGCTCGGAAATCCGGCTCAGAGTCTGGACCTGAGGAGGGGTTCATGCTGGTAGCCGGGGCCTCACCACTCGGTCTTCCTGGCCTGGGCCCTCATATTTATGGAACTCCACAAAGGTGCCCTACCACACACATCTGCAGGTCTCTGTCTTAGCAGAACCTAAACTGCCTTTTTTCCAGGTTTACTGGCTGCTGCCATGAACGCCTGGGTCCCTACAAAAAGACTGTCCAGAAAAGAACAGGGTCAGATGCATAAGAGCTTGTGCTGAGGTTTCGTTGTGAAGAAACCTTCTGTTTCCAAAGACAGTACTAGCGTTACTACTAGCACTATTGCTACCATTATTAGTAGTACTAGTAGTAGTCTAACCATAGCCCAAATAGTGGGCATTCCTTAATAATGAGCAAAAAGGTTGGATGATTTTATTTTACAACCCTAAAGTGTGTCCCATCGGACCCAAGCAGAGACAAAAGACCTGTGGGTAACCCACAAGGAAGGCGCAGGCGCCTGCAGAGCAGCAGCATTGGACCGCCAGGGCTGACGCCGCTGGGGAAGCTGTGCTTCCATGGAGAGCTTGGTCCGCCTCTCTGGGGCGTGGCCTGACTTCCAGGAGCCGCCTAGCAGCCATGAAGCTGCAGGAAGGCCTTCGTCATCGGAGCTACGCTGTGGCAGGCTTAAGAAAAAATACAGGCGAGGGAGCTGGTGCTCCCTTGGTTTGTGCAGGCCCAGCGCTCCCCTACAATTAGAGGCACCCGTACCCTGTGCCTTGGGGTTTAAGGAACACCTACTTGCCGAGCTGTCCTGCAGAGCTGCCTAAGGACAGCCTAAAGCTCTCCACCGACCAGGATGAGCACTTTCCAGGCATGCTGACAGTAGGGGTTACTGCTCAAGGTGGTGAAGGAGATAATTGTTAGAGAGGCAGGAAGCCCTTGGAGGAGGACAGAAAGGCATTCGCAGCAGCCTGAGGGAGCTTCTAATTCTCCTCTGTGCCTCCAGCACGCCCCCAGGGGCGGGGCCGGCTTGGCACACAGCAGGTGAACCCGGCCCGCTGCGCTCTGCCTAAGCAGGCGCTTTAGTCCTCTCAGCTATCAGGCCGGTGCTACTGGAAGATTCTCGATAGGCCCCCTGTGGGATACTTATGTGTGCCCAAATCTGAGGCACTGTGGGCTTTCTCTTACTATTTTCAAAGAATTGGTTTACTTGAGTATGTTTGGCCCAGTTCACTCTCAACCAGGGTGGCATTCCTCTTGGAAAAGCTTGGGACCCTAAAAGCCAGTCAAGTCACAATCCAGATAGACAAGAGGGGAAGCTCAACCAATAGGAGGTCCACTGTAGTCCACAGTGGACACAATACACACACACACACACAAACACACACATGCACACACACGCACACAAACACACACACACAGGGCCATAAGCTTCTCTGGGCTGACATCTGGAAAACTTAGAATGTACCTACAGTCCACGTTTTTCCTTTGATGTTCTACTCATTAATTTAATAATTAAACAATTAAGCAGCAAAAGATGCCCACCATATCTTGCTTTTCGACAATTTTCTGAAAAATGAAGGTATCTTTGAGCTAGTTTTCCTTGTCAGTTCAGTGAAGATATTAATACAAAATCAGCGGATAGGACTAAAGAAATGCTTCTGGACTAGAAAAATGACTGTTATTCAATTGGTAAAATTGATGAAATATAATCTTGAGAAGCCAATTTTCTTTATCTGCTCTGCCATTTGATTTTTTTTCCTTTTAAGCCATAGAGTTTAAATCATATGATTTTCTGGCTTGGTAATACTACAGAGCCACTCTCGAGATGTTTCCCTCGCACACTGCTGCTGTTGACCGCATCATTTTAGAGAGAGGATGACTGTGTATTGAAGTTTTCCTCCATCCTTGGGTACTCAGTGGAAGCGATACAGTGCTCTTAGATTCTAAGACTTCTGATTCTTTGGAACCCTGCGATTGCTCACTGCTGCCCACTCCTTTGGTTTCAGAATATGACCTGGTATCTGCCTATGAGGTGGACCCCAAAGGAGACTATGTGTCCCACGAGATCACCCACCACCAGCGGCAGCGGAGGCGAAGAGCGGCTGCGGCCGCCGCGCAGGGAGCAGGAGGAGGGGGGGACTCCCTGCACCTCCGCGTCAAGGGAGCTCGGCACGACTTCCACGTAGATCTGAGCACCTCCAGCCGCCTGGTGGCTCCCGGCTTTGTGGTGCAGACCCTCGGGAAAGGAGGTACCAAGTCCGTGCAGACCTTCGCCCCCGAGAACTTCTGCTTCTACCAAGGCTCCTTGCGATCGCACAGGAACTCCTCCGTGGCTCTTTCCACCTGCCAAGGTTTGGTGCGTGCAGACGGATGGGTCTGGGCTCTGGGAGGGAGGTGGGCCTGTTGAGGCGAAAGAGGCCTGCCCGAGGTTTCTCTCAAAACATCTCTAGCTGTTCTCTCATGCCTTTGATCTATCAAAACCAGGTGGACAGTTGCCAAGTAATGTTTTCCCAAAGATCCAGCGCTGCCCCCTTCCCCTTCTAGGCCTGTGTGGGAGCTGTAACCCCTCTCACGCTTTGCCTGTTGCTCTAGAGGGATTGTGGATGAGCGCTTCCTTCTGAAATGTGAAGCCATGAACTTGTGGCCAGGTCTGGGTAAATGAATACTGCAAGCGCTCCTGTTTATTTTGTAGATTTGTAACAGCAACTGAGAAAGGTCTTCACTGGCAATGGCTGTGTTGGCTATTTGATCAGATGTGTGGGGCCCTGAGCACTTGACTTCGGTGGCTGTCATCATGATAAGATGCTTGCAAATGAGGACACCCGCTGTGCTACCATGTTGCTGGCCTGATCAGACCCGATAATCAGTTGGCTTATTGCCCCCTTTCTGAGGGTCCAACTCAGACACTGGCCCTAGCTTAAATGTGTTAGGTGTCTGCTTTTGAGGGACCCCAGAGGGAGGAGCAGAAAGTGAAACCAACTCTCTCTTGCAAGCTGAAATCACCATGCCTCCACTGTTACTTGTCTTGAAATTTATCCTTATTTCGAGGGGAGAAAGGCTTAGGAGATACTTAGACTATGGACTGTGCATTAATCCCAGACTTGCATGAGCCTAACTTGTCAGGGTAGACATGCTTGGTCAGAGCATGATAAAGGTTCACCACATGGTCTGCAGATGTGGACCGCGCCTCTAGAAAATGCTTCTAATCGGGCTCGCATTTGCCTTCCCTTTTGGAAAGAGGGACTCCTGATCCACAGCCCAAGAATTGCTACACCTGTGAGGGTCATGGTGGATGAAGGCTCCTTTCTAACCGCTCCCTTGAAGTAAATATATGCAAACCCTGAATCTTTAGAAATATATTTTTAAGGGATAATATTGGTGCTCTGCGTGTCAGAGGAATTTTTATGAGTTGATCTTTTTTCTGTTTTGCGTTATAGAAGGCTTTTCCCTGCAGAATGAACAGATTGTTGCTGAAGTGGAGTGATGCCTGGTTCTCTTGTTAACCTCAAAGACCATGTGGCTAATTTCTTCCATATTGTCTAAAGGGCAAAAAATAAGTGTTCTTTAGTAAGTGCATGAAAACATTGTGTAAAGCACTAAATTAAGACATCTCTTCTTTGGCTTTTTTGCCACAAAGCTTGGCCAGACACGATGCTGTCTGTGTGGCAGCATATGGGCCAGTCCCTTCTGAGTCTGGAGTCTTGGATTTGTCCGTAGAGACTGGGCAAGGTGCTGCCCATTACACAGCAGGGGTGGAGGCTCCAGTGGACTCTGGTGGGGCCTCTCACAGTGAGAAGGCCACTGTGTCCTGGAATGCATTCCTGACACAAGTTTGAGATGTCCAGCCGTCTGTGAACTGGGTGGGGGTTAACGGCAGAAGTTGTAATTGTACAGTTATGTTAAAGGTAAGGGAATGAAACAGAATAAGAAAAGCAAAACACTGCCATGGGCAGCACCCAGGGGCACAGAGGTAGAAATTGGTATGTCTTTCCAATTCATCTTCACATTTATACAAATTCTAGCCCTCCTAATATTCTGTCTGTGGACGATCACTGTAGACATCACCGAAGTAGCCTGCACAGTAAGAGATTTGGTCACATTTAGCCCAAGAGAAGCAAACCAAAGGCACTATAAAGAGAAAGGAAGGGGCTGGCAAAATAGCTTGGTGGTAAATGCCTGCCTGGTAAGAGCAAGGACCTGGGTTCAGTTCCCAGTACCCCATGACATGCTGGCCTTGTAACCCCAGGTGCACTGTGCCAGACTCTGAAACTGGGCGTGGTGGTGCACACCTGCAATCTCAGTGCTGGGGAGGCTGAGACAGAAAGATTACTATGAGTCTGAGCTGTGTACTAAGACCCTGTACTGAATAAATGAATGAATGAATGACTAAAAATGAGAGAGAGAGAGAGAGAGAGAGAGAGAGAGAGAGAGAGAGAGAACCAAAAATCCTTTATCTAAAGCCAGATAATGGCAATTTTGGATGGGGACCTTATGTGGCCATGGGGTCTGTTATTTCTTCCTACAGAATCATCCCTCATCTTTCAAATCTCTTAACATGAGTGGAAAACTCCTGTCTCTTCTACCACGCCAAATTGTTTCTTTTTGCTGTTGTTGTCATCTTTGGCTCGACATTCTAACTGAAACCTGAAATAGATCGCAAATGAGGCCTCTTGCTGTGCATTTTCTGCCCTTATGGCTTACGATGCTTTTAGCTGTTGTTGGTTGGGGCCTCACAGGTGCCTGGTCAGCTCTCTACCACTGAGCTGCACCCCAGTTCTTTGGGCTTTCTTACAAGTTGGACTCTATTGGCCTGATTCTCTCACTGGAGTCAGGAATCAGAGGAATTTTTGCGCAGTTCGTGGTACCAAGTGGGGTCTGATAGGCATCAAGATTTTGCAAATGAAAATGCCTCATGGCCAGGCAAGCCAGCAAGGAGGGCAGGAACTTGGCATTTGGCTGTCTCCAGGCTGGGTGAAAAGGAGGGGATTTGCAGGAAGGACAGGAGAGAGGTGCTCGGTGGGCGGATGGCAGAAAGGGCGCAGTGCGGAGGGTCTAGGCGTAGACAGCTGTCTGCCTCTTCAGGGGGTCCTGTTTCTTTTAGGGGACTTTGAGCTTCTGGCATCAAAAGGTCACATGTGAAAGCAGCTAATTTTGCCTGCACTTAGCACTCTTAGAAGCTCCTACAACCTACCCTGGAGTGAATGATTTTCCTGAGAAACAGCTTGAGAGCTTTGTTAGAGAAAGAAGCCCGTGGAGATGGGTGCTCAGCCTCTTTGCCCTTGCCTGGGCACCTTGGCAGAGTCCAGGGGAGGGCACAGGGAGGCCAGGGTGCTGTGTAGAGGGAACAGGTCCATTTTGTCGCTGTGATGAGAATATTATTTAACTTCAAAAATGTATTGCATAAGCATGAAGGCAGCTGGAGAAAGTGGGGAGGAGATAGAGCATGAGTACAGGCATCCTGGTCACACCCCCAGTGGGCCCCCTTTTCCTACAAAGCCCTATTCAGCCACGAACTCCTCAGTGTATTAACTTACTGATGAAACAGCTCCTGTATCATGTCACCTTCCAGAAGAGCAACCTTTATATATATCTATGAGGATTTGGGGAACTCAACTCAGGTCTCAATCATAACTTGTGCAATATTTTATATCATTCTCTTGAAGCAGTTGTATTTGTGAGACAAGATTTCCAATGCCATGCGAACATTCTGTATCCTCCAGGTGATCGGTTTGAGTCTGGGAACATTTTGCTGAGAGCTGCAGGGGTATTGGTGGGAGGAACCTGCAAATGTCAGTTGGTCCTATATATGTAGTTGTCTAGGGTCTCTCCTACGCCGAATATTGAGAGCGTTTGTAAATATTCAGAAGGAAGAAGGGTAAAGAGAGGTAAGGTAGGGGCAGCCTTTAGACCTCAGGGTGGCGTCAATGGGAATGCTGAGTGACTCGCAGAGTTGTATTTTGCCAGGGCCTGCCAGACCTGGGCTCCAGTGGACAGTGTTCGAGGAGCTAGGCAGGGAGTAGGTGATTTCACTGCTGTGTGGGGAGACAAAAAGTACAGGCGTGGGGAGACCTGGAGGAGCTCCAGGAAGGGGCTGAGGTTGCCGAAAGCACCAAGTCTGAGTGTGTCTACACAGGGAAGCTTCAAGCTCATCAACAGAGGAGAGACCAACAGAACCCATTAGACCTCTTCTGAAACGATGTCACCTATCTGTCACGATCACTGCTCGTGAGCACAGAGACATGTGTCATGCAGCAAGGGCTTTGTAACACACAAGCATTATAAAGGTGAGAAAGGAAGGTTAAAAATTCCTGTTAGAAAACAAAGCTGTTGGGGCTGAGGAGATAGCTCTGTGGCACAAATGCCTGCCTGGCAAGTTCAAGGTCGTGAGTTCAAACCCTGATCCCATCAAAAAAAAAAAAAAAAAAAAAAAAAAAGCTGTTGAACAGAGAGACTTTCTGTGCTGGTGATCATGATGAGGATAGTAGCAGACATCCAGGGAGATAGCTGAGTGGAATAAGCACTTGCCTGGCAAGTTCAAGGTCCTCAGTTCAATCCCTGGTACTGAAAGCAAAAAAAAAGTGATAGTAGCAGAAAAAGCAGTATTAACTTAGTGAATGTATGTGCCAGCTCATTTGTGAATAGCTCCACGCTTGTCATCCCAATCAGGTGATACATCAGCAATATTATTTTTTTTTGAAAGAGCTTTTGTTGAGGCAAAGTTCCCTTAACACAGCATTTCTCTCCTTTAAAATGTGCAGTTCAGTGGGGTTTAATATCAAATGCAATAATTAACAGAATTTAACTGCAGATATTTGCATCCCTTTCAAACACACCTCTTGTAGCTCTTGCCCACGCCCTAGGGTCTCCATCCCTGGCATTCACGGGCAGCCACTAAGGTGCTCTGCACATGTGTGGATTTTCCCACCCTCACCAGTGAGCCTAAGGAGAAGAGTGACACACGGGATCTTCCCAGGCATTCACAGAGCAGCCACCTCAAGTGTCGTCCGTGCAGTGACACTTATCACTATTGGTGTTGCTAAACAATAATCCATTGTACCCTTCTGCCACACAGCATCAGCTAATGGCTGCTACTGCTTGGTCTTTTTTCATTTTTTTTCAACTCCGTGACTAGTGCTTACATACATGTTTGCCTGTGGCCGTGTGTTGTCACTGCTCTTGGACAGTTATACCTAGACGTAGATCGCTTCTAGGGTCCTAAGCAATCTCACTACTTAACGTTTTGAGGAACTGCAGAGCTTTGCCAAAGTGGCTGCGCCCCTGGACACCCTTCCTGCAACGCGTGGGAGCTCCAGTTTCTCTGCAGCCCCGCCCACGCCGGTCAGAGTCCCTCTCTTCTTTCTCAGCCACCTTAGTAAGGGTACAGTGGCATCTCCATCTGGTTTCGATTCATCAGACATAGACTTGAGACTGGTGGTCTGTTAGGTAGGATCACCATGGGGCCAGGACCAACTGCTCTGGGGTCCGGTGAGGTCGACTCCGCACAAGCACAAAAGATGCAGAGCCCTAGCCATCACCAGGGACTGCATGCTGAGGCCCAGAAAGCAGCCCGGGGGGGACGAGGCTTGTTCTTCACTCTGCCTCACTCGTCTGTGTGGGGGAGGGGACCTGGGAAGCCGCCCTGCTTGGATGTTGTCCCCTAGGCTCCTCGAGTGAGATGCACTGGGAGAAAGTAGTGAAGCATATTCTGCATCACAAGGCCACGAGACCAGAGTGGGGCCTTCCCTGCAGGCTTCCTGAACTCCGTTCTTCCCAACACATTCGAGAGAGATTCTTAGGTACTTCAGGGAGACAGTAAGAAGAACCACGCTGATCCAGGGTCGCTGAGAACTTGCTCACAGTGATAAACTTTTTTGCTATTTCTTTTGAACACTTTGAATATACTACTGTAGGCTGGCCAAATAGCTCAGTGGATTAAAGCACCTGCAAGCAGAAGCAGGGGCCAGGGGTTCAATCCCTGGGCCTGCTATGCCAGCCCCACCCCCAGGAAGCGCTGAAATGGCAATTGAGTCTGGGTGTGGTGCACCCGCCTGTAACCCCAGCTCTTGGGAGGCTGTAAACAGGCGGATCACTATGCGTCCAATCTAGTAGTGAGACCCTGAACACCCCATAGACCCTTCCCTAAAATACAAAAAAAAAAAAAAAAAAAAAAAAAGAAAAGAAAAGAAAAAGAATATGCCACTATGCTGCCTCCTGAATTCCATGGCACCGGATGAGCAGCCAGCGGCTTCTCTCATTGGCATTTCATGGTCCACAAACAGCTCTTTCTCTCTGGATGCTTTTCATGGTCTCTTCACATTTGTCTCCAGCATTTTTCCTGTGATGTACAAAGGCTTACCACCGCTGTGCGCACCTGACTAGAGGTAGCTGCGCTTGCCGAAGGTGTAGATCAACGCTTTCCATCCAATCGGAAGGTGTTCGGCGCTGTTTCTTCAGTAGTTTTCTTCTCTTCCCTTCGATCCCCCTTCCCCTCACTACTCTGTTCTGCGTGCATGGCTCTCCTAAACAGTGTTCTGCATCCTGCGGGAGCTCCTTGTATTTCTCTCCATTCTTTCATTGCGTTCCTGACCTTGACCGACCCTCACCAGTGTCCACTCGAGTGATGGTTTCCTGCCTGCAGTTTGTCCCACTGTCATGCCACTCATCTTTCCTTGCTGCTGAGGAGGGAAAGCGAAGGGAGGATGGGCTGATCCAGCTGGCTCCAAGGCAGGGGCCGTGGTAATCAGGCCACAGTTTATGGTGGCAGAAGACAGCAAAAGCAACAGGTGCCAGAGGGGACAGACAAGAGTTTTTTTCCTTTATCTTATCAAGACTGTTTGATTCGGGCCAGCAGTATAGTTCAGTGGCCTAAGCTCTTGCTTAGGTCAATACAGAGGCCAGGGTTCAATCCCTAGTACTGCATGCCACACCAGCCCTGCCCTCAGGTGCACTGAGCTGCAGATGGAGTCCAGGCATGGTGGCACACAGCTGTAATCCCAGCCCTAGGGAGGCAGAAATGAGAAGGATCACTAGGAGTCCAAGCTGCATAATGAGACCCTAAAAAAAAAAAAAATGCAGGGATTAGGGTGAGGCCAATCCATAGTCCCAGTACCCTTAATCCCAGCACTCAACAATGAATCAGTTGCGAGCTCTAGATTCAGCTGCCACCAAAAGCCTGCCCCTGTAGCAGCTGAGCCTGTGGGGACCTCTAGACACAAAGCCTAACTCTTCTCTAGCCAGTTTATCATATTAGGCATCATAACTCCAGAGATTTTAGGATGTTTTATGTTTTTTATAGTCCCTATTTTACGAGACCTCGTCCCCTCCATTTCCTTTCTCCCTTTTATTTGCACTTTATATTAAATCTAACTGTCCATATTTAAGGTTCATAGATACCTTGACATCTGAACATAGGGAAATAATTACCACAGGCCACCAAATTAACCTGTCACTCCCTATGGGTACTTTTGTGTGGGGAAAGGCGGGAACACACGCAGCATTCACAACAGTTCTGTCTGCCAGTCCAGTGCTGCGAACTGCAGCCCCCGTCCTGTTTATCAGCCATCCACACTCACTTATTTTACCTAGCCGTAAACGTGGATCTGTGGCCCACTCTTCTCCCGTGTCATCCTCTTTGCCTGGCATAATCTGGGTTCTATTTCTTGCATGTATTTGGCTGTTCTTTTCTTCAGGATTCCAATTTAAGTCTGGTCACTCAGGGCCCTTCTTTGGTTTACCTTTATCACCATTCCTGCAGATTCCTTCACGTGGTTGCAAATGGCCACATGTTATTTTCATGTGTATTCAGAACCAAGAGACCAAACCTTTTTTACAATACCCTGAGCATGGGGGGTTTTGCTTTTTTAAAAAACGTATTTTAGTACCAGGTCTCACTACACATATCGGACTCATAGTGATCCTTCTGTTTTCTGCCTCCCAAGTGCTGGGATTACAGGTGCGTGCCACCATGCCCAGCCTCAGTGTCATCTGGGGGTGAGGCCAGCATGGCACACCTGGTATCGAACCCAGGTTCCTGCAGATTTTTACTTTCTTTTCCAAACAAAGTCAACCACTGGGGGTGAACTGTCTGCCTTGGAAAGAGCTCTGGGACCCAGAGCTGCAGCTGGCCCTGCAAAGCCTGGAGCAGCCTGCTTCTCCCGCCCACCAGGCCACCCGCTCTGTGAACGAAGCAGTCCCTCTTCTTTCTTGCTTTTGCAGCGTGGTCTGAAACAGCCACTGTATGCATGAGCAAGAGTGAGGGTACTCAGGCTCAGCCTGTTGAATTTGGGGCACAATTTCTGTGTAATGAGGGGGGCTTCTTCGCAGAAGGGAAACCAATCCTCAGGGCCATGGCTGCCTGGAATTGAGTATTAGTGAAAAAAGAGCAGGTGGCAGGAGCAAAGGACTTGCCACTCTTGTGGTGAAAATGTGACTCTATAAGGGGGCTGGGGCACACAGAGATCTGGTCCACTGTACCTACCACCCAGGCTGGTGGCTGGCGTGGAATGTCTGTCCCACCAAGCCGGGAGCAGGCGATGGTACAAGCACACCAAGGTTGTAGTGCTGACCAATGTCACCATCCCTTTCAAGAAGTACCAGCTTTCATTCATAGCCTTTTTTTCCTAGTTTTGTACCTGTAGGACGGTTTTCAGGAGCTTTAACTACTAGGAGCGCTATGAGTGATTTTTAACAGGGAGATGGCTCAGAAGTTCTACCAGGGGAGAGTTGAGGCCATTGCTTGTTATCCCTCATTGAGGGATGGTTCCAGGGATCCTTCTTTAAAAAGCAGGTTGTGGACCTACGTGGCCTGACTTGAAACCCAGGTGCTGTTTTTCAGTCCTAATCATGCAGCTGCCATTGTCCCAACAGTACTTGCAAGGAGAGAGACCAGAACCCCGGTGGAACATTCTGGAATGCTCTCTGTGCAGTGATTTTTGAGGTGGTTTCCTGCTCAGTGGCATGGTTGGATCTGAACGTTTGTGAACTTAGCACCCCCATCTGCAGCCCACTGGGGGCTTCTACTAAGTTACATATAGCTTCACCTTATAATTATCTGGTTTTTTTCTCTTAACTATATAGATTCTTCAAGAGAATTTGTTGACCTATCTCTATCATCAGAAATGGTGATAAAAATATTCTTTCATTATGCCCTAATCAAAAGTCATTTTTTTTCTTTGTGACTAATGCTTGTATTTCATATTTACAAAAGAAATACTGAATTTTCAAAACTTCTATTTCAGGTTATACATAAGTGAACAATTAGTTTTGCAATCAATACCATCTGATTTCTTTCTAGACCAATGCCAAATACCCTAGATTTCTTTTAAAGCTTGTAGCTTCTCAAGAAGTGGTTTAATCCCTGAAGCTTTTGATAACACATTTCTTTTCTTTAATACTTTTATTTTATTTCTTTTTTAATGTGCTTGGTTGTTATAGAGTTTACGCAGCTCGGACCCATAGTGACCCTCCTGTTTTTCAGCCTCCCCAGCGCTGGGATTGTGGGCATGCACCAATATGCCCAGACTTTGCAACCAGCTCAGCTCATCCTGGGGGTGGGGCTGATGCAGCATGTGGTGCCAGGGATCGAACCATGGTCCCTGCTCTTACCTAAGCTTGCCTAAGCAGGTTCTTTAGTCCTCTGAGATACCTTACTGGTCCCTCTTTCCTCAATACTTTTAAATAAGGTTTGTCTAGAAATTTTTATTGCAGGAGTTGATTTTCCTGTTCATTTAATGAAGATGATTTTTTTTTAAATGGCTGGCTCTGCCTTCCTTGGGAGGTGGGGCTGGCACAGCATGTGGTGCTGGGGATCAAACTGAGGTCCCTGCAGTTGCTTAAGTTTGCCTAAGCAAGCTCTTTAGACCACTGAGCCATCCCACCGGCTCTTGTTTATGTTTATGGCCTAAAAATCTACATACAAGCATATCCTATTGTATAAAATGTGCTGTTTGGAAGACATTTGTGCATTAGATGGGTATCTTTTTCCTACAAATCTAATTATTCTGTTTTAAAAAATGTTGAAGAACTGTTAGTGTTATGATCCTCAATTCTGTTCAAGGGTTTCCTCACCTAGTTGGTTGGAGATTTGCTCATGGAACTGGCCTGAAGTGTACTGGGTTGTATTTCTAGCCACAAACTCTAGAGATTCCTTGGAAACTCAAGTCATAGAGAAATTTTTCTGAAGCACCCAATAAATCCTGGGAAGCTGTCTGTAATGCTGCCAGGTTTTCAACTGACTTTGAAAAATGTTCTTGAGCCAGGAAAGTAAAATAGGAGTAAAACAGGAAGAAGAAGTAGCACAGTGGACGGTCAGAGGAAGCGAATGAGCTGCGGGCCCAGTCGTAGCTTCCTGGAAGAGGGGAGCAGCCTCCCCGCATGGCAGCGTCAGCCCTGGGCCCGGTGCCCGGGGCTCAGATTTGGTCACGATTAATAAGACATTGACAGAATAGTTCTGGAGAACTAATAAGAAATACTGGATAACTCCCCAAACATTTTATTGCTTGGGAGTAAATGTAAACATTCAATTTGAAAGACAATAAAAATAGGGGAAAAAACACATTCGTAACGTTACCGTATTTCACTAAAGAAGACAATAGAAATTCAACAAAGGCTGTTGCATCGCATATGGTTACATTCAAATTATTTATTCAGAGTAGTAGATATGGAAGCATGCAAAATTGGTCAAAAATGTAAAAGAAACAAAAATAATAATTTAAGCATTAACTGTTCCTTTGAACAGATCACTAGAAATTAGTAGTACAGTCCTCTAAGCTTTTCTGTGTATATAATATATTTTCCCTTCTTTCTTTCTATTCTTTCCTCCTTTCCCTCATCCCATTTGTTTCTTCTCTTTGAACAGTTGTTTTTCTTTTCACAGTATCCATATACCTTTCAAATTTTATTTACCTTCTCAGGTTCTTTACCCATGAGGGTCTGACTTCTTTCACTTATGAGTATAGTCTCTAGTTGTATCTGTCTACCTACAAAAGCTTCCAGTTGATGTTTTTTCAGAGCTCAGTAATACTTCATTGTATAAAAACACCACATATTTTTCATCCACTCCTCAGTTGATGGGAGTTTGGGTGTTTCCAGGATTTAACTATGACAAAATTGTGCTGCTACAAACATGGGCGCACATATATTGCTATGGAATGATGTTTTCAGCAGTCCTGGCAAAATACGCAGGAGAGAAACAGCTCGGTTCAATGGGGCCTCTAATCCTAGCTAATTTTTTTTTTATCCATTTATATATTTGGTACAGGATCTCACTATGTAGCTTGTACTTGTAGTGATCCCCCTGTGTTTTAGCCTCCCCAGTGCTGGGATTATAGGCATGTGCCACCACGCCTGGACGCGGTTGCTGGCACGGCACACCCTGGGAGCAGGACTGGAATGGCATGTGGGACCAGGGATCAAACCTTGGCCCCAGCGCTTGTCAAAGCAGGCGCTTCATCCACTGAACTACTCACCGGCCTATCTTAGCTGAATTTTGAATGGACAGAAATAAATGTAGGTCATCACTAGAAGTAAATTAAAATGACCTTTTATCAGATAATTCATATTTGAAGTAATCAAACCTTTTTGTACTTGTTTGCTTTTAATTACAAACAAAAGTTAGGTACTTGTGGGGAGAAAAAACTAAGTATAATATTACAGATTTTGTTCTGCTTCTCTCAGTTTTGAGATAAGGAAACTGAGTCCCAGAGGGGGTGGAATAACATGGCCAAAGTTATAGCCCCAGGGGGTGTTTGGACAGGTGGAGGACGTGGCCCTGCGTCTTAGTCCCGTTCTTCTTGCAAGGGCGGATGCCCGGCCCCACACCTCCAAGGAGGTTGCTTGCCACACAGCTGTGGTTCACAGCTGTTGGTTCCACAGCAGAAAGGTGTATTGAATGGCAAGGCAGGGGAAAGCTGCACTGTGCACGGCAGCCAGGAGGCAGCAAGAGCTACAGGGAGAACATGGCAGAGAGGCAGAGCCTGCTTTCTGTCGGATGCCCCTGGTACCCATTTGTCAGCAGCAGATACTCCCCCGAGCACCACCAGTGGTGTGTGGGCTCTGTCTGCCCACAGCCCAGCATTTGG